>JAFBJW010000359.1:1801167-1907342 GCA_016785235.1 Pseudorhombus dupliciocellatus | reverse complement strand
ATTATTCCTTTTATTTCTTCTTCTTTTGGTGATTGCCATTATTCCTGCTGGTGCACAGATGGTGAATCTGAATATGCTTCATGTCCAGAAGGCTTGTTTGACGTTCATTACCACGGAGAGGGCTGTGTATTTTAATATCACAAACCGGCAATAACTTCAGGCTCGTGCCGCCGTCGCGAGACGAGTGTAAAACCTCTAAGTTGCCGTGTGGAACAGTTTGCTCGTGCAGCGGTGGCGGCTCGTAGCCCACGCGCTGCAGAAGCTTTTGTTTTTGAATTCTGCTCACAAGCGTCTGATTGTGTATCTCGGAGCGGAGTAGTGCTTGCGTCGCCATGGCAACCGGGCCGCCACGCCGCGAAGGCAGGTGTAAACAGGACGCACGTGATGTTTGCAAGAGCCGAGCGTCGGTGGTGGCGCGCAGGTACGTGATAAAGAGGCTCGAACTAAAAGCAATACACGTCTGTCAGTGCGACACACACACACACACACACACACTTCAGCCCATTAGTGTCTCACGTTTGCTCACATCCTGCTTCACTCCATGTCACACTTCTGAATGGATCCAGGGAGGACTGAATGGAGGACAGAGCAAAGGAAAGATGTGAGGAGACGATTTGAAGGTGCTGAATATTTACACAAACACGGGAGGAGGAGCGGCCTCCTCCTCCTCCTCCTCCTCCCTGGGCCTCTGCTCTGTTTTGGTCAACTGATGCAGACAGTCTCACATTTTCAACTTTCATCGACTCTTTCTGTTTGTGGAGAGACTCGTTCCACAGTCTGAGGATCAGAGCGATTCCGGCTCATCACAGACTTTATCTGTTGTTGTTTTCACGCTGGGGGCTCATGTTTGCCTCAGTTTAAATTCAAACAGCTCCAACTTGCACCTCTGATCCCCAAATCTGTGTGTGAGTGGAATTTGTGGAATAATCCTTGACATGTTCACAAACATGAAGGCGTATTGGGACTGAGAATGCAGTATATTCAATTATAATATGTGTAGGTTACAGTTCTACAGTTACAGACTTTATTAGAATGAAAGTTGTAATATTGCAAATATTTTTATAATCGTTTTAATAATCTTAGCGTGGGCGACTGTGATGGTTTTTTCCTTATCACATTTTTTCACATTAAACTTGATTAAAAAAAAAAAATCACTCTTTAGTTCTCATACATTTACAAATGTACTCTCCAAGTGTCACAGTTTTTTTCAGTGTGGCCACATTATTTTGTTCCTTCAAAGCATCTTTAGCGCTCATTGATGATGATGATGATGTGAATAATGAGGATTTGATTTATTTGTTTATTTTACTTTCGTGTGTGTTTGCGAACAGCCTGTTTTATGACTCACGCAGTGAGAACCTCTGGAAGCTCTTTCCTCGGCTTCTCGTGGACCATCTGTTTGCTCGGTTTTTCCATAAATAGCAGAACAAACGTCTTCCGGACGAAACAGACAGAGATCCAATAAGTCAAGCTGCGGGCGCAGACACTGCTGAAGTCAAATCTAATTTCTCAAGACGTCGCCGTCTCTCCATCTGTGGCTGTTTGTCATTTCGCATTTCCCCCCCTCAAGCATTTCCTGTCTATTGATTTGTTTTGGTCACTATCTCATCGGCTGAGATCTCTGGACCAGAGGCCCGGACCCCCAGCCTGTTCGATTTCTTTCTCTTTAAAAAAACCACTGTCTCTCCACCTTTCTGTCTTTTTCTGTCTGTCTGTTCTGTTCTGGCCACCAGGGGGCGATTAGTTTGGCTTCACATCTGGAGAATGTTCGGAGTGAGATCACTGTCTGTCTTTTTTTTTTTTTTTTTTTTTTACATTACTTCTGTATTTTTTGTCTTTTCCGCTGTTTGGCTTCTATGTGACAGTCGTTCCATAAAACAAAAGATTTTGTCCCGCTGCAGGCTGAAGTCACGTGTGTTTGTGTGCGCAGAGATGGTTTGTTAAGCACTTATTTACATTTTCTGTGGGAGCGTTCAGACGGTGCCGAATGCTTTGCACTTTCAAGTTGTCCGAGTTCACGTCCCTCGCGGTTTCTGCCTCTGAACTTTGCAAGCGCCGTCGCTGAATTGCAGATAATGAGAGCTGAACTGGTCGTCTCTTCGCCTGCTGTGTGTGTGTGTGTGAGAGAGAGAGAGAGGGAATGTCGCTGCTGGCAGGTAATGGGGCTGAGGAGAGACAGGCTGAGGGAATAGGGAAAAACACGTCGAGCTGCTCTTGGCTGCAGGATCATTTATTTCTTTATTTATTGTCAGCGAGGAGTCGTGTGTGTGTGTGTGTGTGCGCCTCTCTCGCTCTCTCTCTCTCACACACACACACACACACACACACCGGAAACATCTCTGCTCTGGTGATTAGCATCAGATGGACTCCACACAGCTCTCCTGCTGTGATTCCAATCCAAACGGACACTGTCCTGTGCAGCGTCTCCACAGATATCCACAAACAATCCCAGTGTCCAGTGTGACGAGCACCATGCACCCCACCCCCACCCCCATCAGATTCAAATAGACAACTGTAAAAACATTATTGGATTTTAATTATGAATCCTTGCAAAGATCAGTCAATAGTAAAAACTACATTTAATCTGCAGCTGTCTCTCACACTCAAGCTAGTGCTGTTAAGATGATGTGATTTAGTGCCATCTGGTGGAGAAGTTGCAGATCGCAGCCAACTGCATTCATCTTCCCCACAAAATACTGACATGGAAAAACATCAGCATCTTTAGATTTCTCTGAAAGATTTTAAAAGCTTTTGTTTTGTCCATGTCTTGTCTTCTTTATGGAGGAGGCGGGGTTTATCACTGATACTTGCCGCCATGTTAACCAAGTCTCGACACTTGCTTCTCTGTTTGTATCGATTTATCTGCGTCAGTTACCCCCAATCCAATTTTGTGCTGTCAATTGTTTTGAAAGTTCACTTATTGATTTGACTTTAAAATAATGTTTTAACCGATGTTGCAATACTTTGTAGAACACCGCCTCCTCTGGTTTGAGGGTTAAACACACAGTTCTACAGCTGAGGACGAAATTATTTTTTAATGTCGTACTTGTATTTTGCCTTTCTGCTCCTCTGAGGAATGTTTGAGTGGTTCCTGTGTCTGCTCAGTACAATTGTACACAAACACAAGCTGAAGGGCGACGCGCACCCGTCGCTGAGCCGACTGTAGTTTACACCAGAGTCCTCCAGAGAAATTCTTATGTGTTCTTTTGTTGTTTGAGGACGTACAATATTGACTCTTAAGATTCTATATATTACCCAAACAGAAAATCTTATATTTAGTTGTGGTATTATTTTGTAGGATTAAGAGAAACGTTAGATTTTTTTCTAGATTTTTCTCATTTTGCATCAGTTGGCCACCTACGGACCAGTACTGGTATTACATGAGGTTGGCAGTGAGGCTGGACTGCAATAGTGAATCACAAATCCACGTGGTGTGAGTGTGTGTGTGTTGAACACAAAGCTTTGCAATACCGAAGTACATCTGAGTTTTCAGACACACTTTAATTGGCTGTAGATAAATCTAGATTTGCCGTGCTTCTCGTTTTGGTAACAGTTATTTGCTTTTGAAGTACGTGTTTTTTTTCCTGACCTGAAATATACTGTAGATTTTTGCAAAGATTTTATATCATACTGACATTGATATTGTTTAACTGTGAATAAGGTATTTCTAGAGCAATTTTAGCATGTCTGCTTACACCTGTAATATATCAAACAGAGTTTTCAGTAGATATTAATAATAATGATGATGATAATAACACTGCATTTGGACAGAGAACAAAAACACTGATTTTATTTATTTTTTCATTATGTATTTATGGATACTTTTACCTTCCATAATTCTTAATTTTGTCTTATATTTTGAAAAATATATTTCTTTTCTCTTATTTTGAGCAGAAGGAATTGTCTTTTACATTCCTAAATAAACCGTGGACTGAAGCGCAATTGTGTGTTCTTTGTTTTTTTTTTTTTTTTACATTTAGCCAACATTCACAGTAAAAGTTACGAGTTGTGTTAAAGTGAACTGGCCGTTTCTGTATTTTGTGATACGTTACCGAGCGACATTTCACAGCTATACACTTCGTAGACCCTCTGCTCAAACCTCATCACATGTTTAAAACACACTCTTACACATCCCCAGGCTTATTGGAGAATTAAAACAAAAGAAAAAGTACAAATAAAAACAAACACAAACAAATATATGAAAGAAATAAAAATTATCTGTAAAATAAAATGTCATGTGAACAATAACATAGACCGTGGTCGTGGACAAGAAACATGAAGTTATGCTGCCCTCTAGTGGGGGATTCTTATCTTATCTGACCCTCTGAAAGGACACAAGTGCTGTATGTATTACACTCATATATATATACAAGTATCCATCGGCATCATTCTTTTGTTTTTAGGGTTCCACCTGTTAACAGAATTTCAATATACACATCCCTCTCACATCCTCCAACATATCATGATCATGATCAGACTTGTATTTATAGTGCTAATGATGTATAATAAAAAAAAGGAATTTGCTTTTTCTTACAAGGTACAAAACTGCTTCTCTGCAAAGAAAGCATTCTTGGTATCATCACATGAAGTGAGGCAGGTGCAATTACAGATAAAGATAAGGTAGAAGATGAATTGGAATATTTTCTCAATATTGACGATTAAACATCGAAAAGCGCTTTAAAACAGACTTCCACGTTACGATTCTCCCTCACGTGGGTCATCGTGTCCGAGTCTGAAACCTGAAGAGTCTCATGTTACAAAGCAGGAGACTGAAAACCTAAAACCAAGGAATTAACTTCCATTCCATCATCTCTACAGACCATCTACACATTTCTCACGCAGCGTTTCACAGCTCTGGAAAAAAATTCTGTTGATTTTCTTCTCACTGAAACTGGAGTCCATGGAAAAAAAAACTTCAGTTTTGTGTCCATTGAGTGCTCCGCTTGCTCTGCCATCCAGTTTAACTATGTGATAGCGAGCATTCATTCTTTCCACCCTCCGTCATGGGAAGAGATCAACGCTGCCGGAGCTCACTAGAATTCCTAAGTGGCAGGTCCACATGAGTTTGGATATATACGTGAGAGTCCCGTTGGAAGCTATAGTTTCACATTAACTACGAGCAATTACTTGTTTCATCGACATGAATCAAACGAAAATACAAGAATAGGAAAATGTTCCAAAAAAAAATTGTATATATGGCTGAATGATGGGTTATGTACAGACGTGGGCAAAATTGTTGGCACCCTTCTGTTAAAGAAAGAAAAACCCTGAGTCACTGAAATAACTTGGAACCTGCAAAAGTAGTAATTACAAGTTTGAAGACAACTGTAATGCAAATTACAGTAAACGCCTTGGTTTAAAATGTCCCTATGGTTAAATCATTTTCAATCTATTCTAGGGGTACCACCATTTTTGTCCAGACCAGTTTCATGATTTTGTTTTTTAAAATGATTCTGTTCAACCCCAATTCAAAAGCAATGTCTGCTTTTCATTTGTTAATGCTCAGTAAAGGTTTTATTTATTACTACTTTTGTCAGTTTCAAGTTATTTCAGTGACTATTGTGGGGTTTTCTTTCATTAACAGACAGGTACCAACTTGTCCACGTCTGTAAAGCAGTGTGACTGTGCGAAGCACCGTCTCTGGGTAAAGTGAAATTGCACAAGCAGAGGCCTGGGACCCTCACACCGGACGTGAGACTCAGAAGCTGTTCTGTGGCTGGAGCTGCTGCAGCATGTTGCTCAGCTCCTCGATCAGGCACTTGAAGGTGATCCTCTGGTCGGGCGACTGCTCCCAGCACCTGCGCATCAGCTCGTACACCTGTGGAACACAGACTCTGTCGGTCAGGAGGTCGACGCGTCTATCTGAGCAGCAGTTTTGTTGTCATGAGGACGGTTTCTTACAGGCTCAGGACAGCCCTCAGGGCGTGGCAGCCTCCTGCCGTCCTGCAGCACCTTCACCAGTCGGATGACGGTCATCTGTCCTTGAGTCTTACCAATCATCCCGCAGAAGAGCTGTGTGGGGGTGCGGAAGAGCGACAGGTTGGAAAAGACATATTAACACAGACGTCTGCCGACATCACAACCAAGATAGTTCCATTTCCATTTGAGTTTCATCCTGAGATACAACCACTGGCTTGCTGGGACATTTCGCTTCATACTCACCACCATGGGGCTCTTGCTGGAGTCACAATACGTGATGAGTTCGTACATCGTCACCCCGAAAGACCAAACATCTGACGCAAGGTAGAACTTGCAGAGAGTCAGGCACTCGGGAGCATACCTGGAGAACAACATGGATTCTAACACCTCTTTCTGGAGCATCCTCTCAACTCTTCATTCCCCATTTCCTTTTTCACAAAGTCTATCCTTTCACAATAAGAGTAGAGCGGATCTCACCAGAACACCGGGCTGTCGTTGTCGTCCTTGACGGTGTAATATCCCTCATTGTTCTTGATGCTCTTGGTGAGGCCGAAGTCTCCGATCTTCACCGTGGTCTCGTTCTCCACCAGCACGTTTCTGGCAGCCAGGTCTCGGTGGATGTAATTCTGAGATCCCAAATATTCCATTCCCTTAAAAAAAAAAAAAAAAAGGAAAAAAAAAATAGAAATATATGTTTACGTTCCACAAATTTCAGAGTAAGAGAAATGCATCATCTGTGCAGATAAACAAAGTCAGGACCAATGACATGAGGAGTGAACGGAGCTGGGTTACCTTGCATATCTGGATGGAGTAGCTGAGCAGGGTGCTGAGGCTGGTCCTGCTTTTGTTTCTGGGCAGATACTCCTTCAAACTGCCCAGAGGAAGATACTCCATGATCAGTTTTATGGCCTGACCCCCTGGAAATGTTGAAAAACCCACAATGTCATTATTGCTATGCTATTTTATGGAATGTTTGTGTATGTGTATCCATTTTTAAATAAAGAATAATTTAAAATAATAGTTGAAGCAAAGTTGTTCAGGTGACAGGAAGACAGGTCTCTTACCTTCCTCTTGGCAAATGCCCTTGTATTTGACGATGTTCTCGTGGAAGAGAGCCTTCAGGATGTCGATCTCGCACGAGAGGCTGCTGCTCTGCTCGTCCCGGGTCTCGGGCTTCAGTGACTTCACCGCCACCGGCTCGCCAGTCCCGTCTCCCCGCGGATCATAGCGACACAGCTCCACCTTACCAAAGTGGCCCTGCGTGAGGAACGTGAGAAGTCCGAATGACCTTGTTGAAATATTTCTCAAACATTCCTTCAGTTCGGTATCTGCTCTTGTTGGCAGGACTTATCATAGCTATAAAATAAGGTCAGGAAATGCCGGCAGACTTTACCTCTCCCAGGTCTCTGACCCTCCTCAGGAATCTCTTCTCAAACACCGTTGGGTCTGGTTCGTGTATAATTTGGGGTCTGATCGATGGGTCTGAGAAAAAGAAGAAAGGTACAGATAAAGACACAGTGTTTTCTCTTCAACACAAGCACACTTGAAACAAAGGAAGTCTCTTGTGGTCGTCAAGTTTCCACCAAAAACTTTCTGTGGTTATGTAACTGTTCTTGATCTGGTTGCCATACAAATGACCACTTTTATTCAAGTCAAACCTGTTCTGTTTAACAAAAAAGTGTGTACAGTTTGTTGGTGCATCATAATTCAAGGTATTTAGTCGATTTTGATCTACGATGGTCAACTGGTTATGAACGTATGTGTGTTAATCACAGTGACTGCAGTATTCGGTTCAGGCCAGCAGGGGGAAGACTGCGTGGCTCTGTGGGGCCCAGCTCAGGGGCAGAGCTGTGATTCTGCACCCAGTGAACTTCCTCGCAAGCATCTGAGTGGAGTAAACAACTGTGTTTGCGCTGCCTCTGAGGCTGTCGAGAGGTGAGACACAAAAACGTGCAAAACGCTCCAACGGAAATCGCCAGCAGAGGCTTTTACACTGTACCTGTTCCTGTCTGACTCTATCTGAATGGTGAACTCTTCTGGATGTTGCTCTATAACTAACTCCATATGAATGCTGCATGTGTATGCAATGCACTGTACACACAATTGACCCCACACACACATACTTTCTTTCTCCAGCATGTCGATGTCTCTGGCAATAGCCCTGAAGAACGGTCTCTTCTTCGGGTCGTAGTTCATACAGCGCCTCATCAGCTCAGCCAGCTCTCTGCAGTCCGGGGTGGGCAGCTGGTACTGGGTTTCATAAAACCTCTCCTTCTGCTCAGCACAGAGAGGCACACATTAAAAAGGGGGGTGCATACAATATAATATAAAATCCTGTGAGGGGTGCGCGTGCAGTACCTCGGTGAGTTTCTTCTCCTGCAGGGGAACTTCTCCATCATAGCAGATCTCCCACAGTGTGGTACCAAAGCCCCACTTGTCAGCTGCGATGCTCAGGGCGGAGGGGTTCTTCACGCACTCCGGAGCGATCCACGGGATGCGATGCACACACTCTGGAGAGAGCAAAAGTAAATCAATTACAAAACTGCTCTTTTGGTGCTCACATTAAAAAACAAATAAGTCAGTTACGCTATGTTAACTGAAGGAGACCTACATCTTTTCTCACATCTGCCAAAAAGATTTTGTGCATTTGACTTGTTAGGCAAGTACCTAACAATATAATAAAAATGTTTTCATGTTGATAACTGGCTGCTGAAGTCACTTAAGTCAAATAAGATATTGAAGGGAGTAACTGCCATGATCAATGTACCAGGAACTAACAGTAAAATAAGAAACGGCTGATAAAAACTGACTGGGCGGGTGTGTGGTAAAATATGTCGATTGATCTGCTTTGTTGGCCCTGTCTAAAAAGCCTGGTTCAAATCTGTCCTATGTTTATTAGTGAGGGCATCTCAGACAAGAGAAAAGCTGGAGTGATCAGATTTGAGGGTTTGTGCAAAGTGATCAGAGATTGCTGGGAAGAGAGGAAGAGTGCTCCCAGACGGTTTCCGAGCACTTTCTCCACTATGTGTTCAATCAGATCTATGTGCTAAGACGTCAATGTGTAACTGGAAGACGGGTGCTGGAAACAGAAGAAGAAATGTTAAAGAGTTCTGGGAACCGTGCGCAGGGGAGGGGTATTCCGGAGAGAGGACAGCGGCGGCCTGGTCCTGTGGTTTGCTAATCCATCTGTATCACACTGTGTTAGAGCACGAGAGCGCTGCCTCTAATAGATAAACAGAAACATGAGACGGCCATTTGAGGGGAATAATGCAATATGAGAGATGTTGTTATGGTGATTTCTTCCCTGAACTTAGATTTAGCTTTTACAAAACCACCCCGAGGGGGAAATGGCCCAGCACAGTTCAGTTATTGATTTGGTGACAAATATAATTCCTCTTACTGACAATCTGGGGAAGTGTTCTCTTTATTATGCTAATTTATTCGACAGGTTTTGTTATATTTTTGTTTATGATGGCAAAGAGAAGGATTTAAAAGGTACAGTGTGAGGGGGGAAAATCTCTAATATTGCACAGTACAAATAAGAATCTCATTGTCAGAATTGACCTTTTGTCTCAGAGGATTGTTGTTTCTCTGAACATTCACCAATCACTTTATTCAAATGATTTTAGCTGAGCTTTATTGCATGTGTTGAACAAGCTGTCCTCTTTGGTTGCAGTTTCACTTCACAGCTGATTAGGAAATAAGCTTTGGGGTATTTTGAAATGTTTCCATGGAAGCCATGTTGCAAGCATTTAGGTTTTCGAAAGAGAGCAAGAATGGCTGTGTGTGTCTGAGTGGGGGGGGGGTGTTCCTCTCACCCTCTCTGGTGAGCACGGTGATGGGGATCCCTGGGTCGCTGAGCTTAATGAAGGGGCCTCCCTCATCAGCACCCAGTCCATCTCTGGCCAGCAAGATGTTCTTCGCACACACAAAACCATGGACCAGCTTTTTGTCCTCCTACAAACACAAACAATAGAATATTAATTCACAATCATATCCTAAAAAGTATGTAGATTGTAGAGGCGTTCTATTGTGCCTGCAGTTACAGAACACACTCGATTACATTAGATCATATAATGTGTGTGTGTGTGTGTTTTCTTCTCTCTTACCAAGTAGCTGAGAGCAGAGGCCAGCTGCTTGGCCACCTGGAACTTCCATGGGGTGTCGAGCTGGACCTGCTGTCTCTTCATAAACAGGTCCAGTGGTCCGAGCTGCACAACCTCCTCCACCATGATATCTTGTAGAGAAGAAACACATATAATAAAGTTAAGCTCTTTTCAGACAGGCATTGTTTTCCAATTTCATTCTTTCCTGCAAAACTGAAAAATATCATCATTAAAAAAGAGGGGGAATACACAGCAATGGTCACTGTGGAAGTTTGAACTTACTTTCCAGGTGGCGGACACACACTCCATACAGCAGCACTATGTGTTTATGGGACACTTGTCGCATCATGCTGGCGGTTTCAAAAAAGGCCTGCCAACACAAGATATGACTCAATACAACAAAAACTGTTGTCTGAAGATGTTTATGTTTGTATTAGATGGTGGGAAATGTGTTTCTCGTGAGATGAAAAGTATCTGGGAGTGTGTCTCACCAGAGAGATGTCCCTGTGTCCAGAACCCAGGATCTTCAGGACAACCTTGACCTCCTGGATGGACGAGTAGCCTGCGTCCTCATCCTCCTCCTCACTCTTCACCCGCAGTGTTCCCGAGTAGATGTTGGTCCGGGTGCCGCGGCCGAGGTGCTCCTCCTGGTGAACCCAGCAGGGTGTACAGGAAACATTGTAAATATAACAAAATGTCTGCGCCCACAATCAAATCTGAGGCCCCAGCGGGGCGTGAGATTCTACACACAAATTAAAAACTTTAAAAAAAAAAAAAAAAAAAAAAGTTGAACAGTTGGTCATGAAGATTTGGAGAGTGGGTAGTTAACACAGACGCTTAAATGGAGGTGGAGCCGTCTGTCAATAGGACAAAAAAGCCAGATATTGACCATTATCTCCCACACAATCTTTCACAGTTCTTAAGGAAAAAGTGTGTCTAAATACGTGACAGGATGACAGGCAAGAACCAGGAGGCTTATTTTATAAATACAGTACCTGTTCAATCTCCTCCTTCAGAATGCGAATGAAGCTGAGCTGACTCTCCTGCATGGACGTCTGCGGGGCGGGGGCTCGGTCTTTAGTGACCACCAGCAGGTTCGAAATCTCTGCAGCACAAACCCAAACGCACATTTTATAACATGACGTTGTGCAAACACCAAAAGGAGATTCAAACAACTCGCTGGCCATTCTTCACAGTAACAGTGCTTAGTTGTGTTCTCCCTCACAGGGAAGTTGACACCTGCTCGCAGTGTTTGTGCTCGCTCAGGTTTCATTATTGTAACCACGTCGAAAGGTTGATCCGTAAACAATGAACCCAGGGAACGGTAAAAACAGAACTGAGATTGACAATAGGTTGTGTGCGTGTGGGCCGCACTTCCAAAAGTAAAGACGCTCAGTGGTCCTCAGAGTGAATGCAAAACTGTGTTTACGTGTGGTAAAAGAAGAGCTCAATAATTACGTCAATGTGGTGACAACATGAGCAGCTTTGCATGGTGGATGACTGTTGCTTTGCATTTGTTGTGTGCGCACAGCAACGTGTGGGAGAATCAAGTTAAAATGTCTGTTGCCACACTATATTTGCAAGCGGGTGTCTGATGTAGTGACAAAACCAGCGATGTGTGGTTTTCAAGGGAAGGGAACTAAAAGGTATCTGTACTCCATCAGCCTCACCGTCAGAGTGGGTGTTCGGAGCAAAGTTCTTTGTTTTCATACAAATTGAAAAAAGATGGGGACAGAATATAATACATTACATTGCACCAACTCTTTCAAAGGTTTGGTCTTGATGAGTTGTTTTAACATTTAGTTTGAATTTAAGACTGGAGTGATTTGTTTTCATTTTTTTCTTTATCTTAAAAAAATAAATAAAATACCAAAAACCCACCAGTCCTTTCTACATACTTACATATCATAATTTTATTATTTAGAGAAATAAAACATAAGATAAGTAAGTAATACATAAGTAAAACTAAACCGTGTGAGGTCCTCCAAAATAACAACAGTATAGAAGTGTTTAGGGTAAACTTTTGAATGGTTGACATGTATGGCGCTCATATGATTGAATAAACATCGATCCAACAGCCAAACAAACTGAGTTTATCACATCCAGGCACGCACCTTACCTTCAGCTACTAAACACAATCGCTCAGACCTGTGATTACCATTTATCTCACAATACGACCATTGCAATGTGAACACAAGAGCCTCCTGGATTAAAGTTAACAGCCTCTGACATTAGTTTTTACACCTTTTGCTTCTCATTTTCTCACTGCTACCCACAAACGTGACACTTTGTTGATGCACGTATAAAGGAACATTGCCACCGAGGGTTGAAAAGTTCAAGTCAACATCACTTGTGACCCCACCCAGCATCACAGTTAGGTGTGCTCAGTGCTACTCATTACATTAGGGAGCTGTGCATACAGAAGAGGTTGACTGCAAAGGATATAGATAGCTGCTAGAGCCTCCTGGGGCATTTAACGCCTTCACGAAAGCTTTAGTCTGACTATTATCAATCATCATAAATAACTTGCTCTAAAGCAGTAAAAGTACTGGAAGGGACTTTGTCCTCACATATTCTTAGTCTTAGTTTTACAGCACATCTAGTGTAGATGACTCTGTCGGGTAGTAAATAGCATTAGAAGTTATTTCTTATTAGCGTAATCACAAAATATTGTGTAGCTGAACAGCAAATTGAACCTTAATTCATACTGTCTGTTTTACAGAAATGCAAAAAATAAGATTTGAGTCAGCTACAGAAATGTACTTTGAATAACTAAAGGTCCTTTAAAAGCAGGGCTAATGGCTGCATTAAATGTACCTCTGGGCTGTGGGGGGCAGCAGCGGCGCAGCTGGAACTGGAGGTTGTCGGTGCGAAGACTCTGGCCCTCCAGGTGCTCCAGCAGCTCCCTCAGCGTGGGCCGCAATGTCTGGGTGCCGTACAGACAGTACCCCTTTGGCGTCACCTCAATCTGAAAGTTCTTGTACCTGTGCACGGGGCGGGACTCGCTCAGGTCATCCTGGTTGGACAAGGGGACGAGATAAATGAAGTTTAAAATAAAAATAAAGGGAGGTGGGCAAAGACTGACAACACACAAGTGTTACATGACACACGTATAAAAGGAAATGAGTAGAGGTCACTGATTTTTTACTACCTCAGTGCAGACCACAGTGATGATCATGTACTGGTAGTCAGTGCAGCTCCAGCGCAGGATGTAGGTGCCGTCGTCATTGCCCTCTTGACGCAGCTTTTGTTCGGCATAATCCGTACTGGAGGGAGTGAAACATAATTAACGGTGGCAGAAAATTAGCTAAGCAAATGTTTAAAAAAAAAAAAAAAACTTCAGAGGAACATGGAATTCATGTTACTATTGTTATCTATAATACGGTGAGGTTTACTACGACATGTCTTGATTTTTTTTTTTTATTTTTTTTTATTTCTCTGTAGGAATGAGGATGACAATATAAAGCAGTGTGAGACGCCTGTGCAGGGAGAGGTAGAAGATGGACATGTGGTGTCCAAAAAGACCAGCAACAGAGTGTTAGAGTTCATCCCATAAATACGACAGCAAGTACAAACCTGATGGGTCCATGGCAGCAATTTTCAGTGTTGTGCACCACTGAGGCAGGCGCCACCTCCTTGCACAGGTGATGGTGGGCGTCAACCGTCAGCCGGAAGTAACCATCGACAAGGGCTGCAAAGGACAGGGCCTCATCCCGGGAGGCCATTTGCATTTCCTGAAAAGGAGAAAAGAAAGAATGAAGTACTAATTTTACAAGAGTAATTTACAAGCGCAGCACTCCAAGGCCGATGTGACATCAGCATCACGAGTGACTACATAGGGCAATAAGCGGATTAGCTTGGCAAAAAGTACTAGCTTGAAAAATGAGTACTTGATTAAATAATGAGTGATCATTTCGGAGTTGAAAAGCTGCAGTGAGGCTTTAACAATAACAAAGCCGCAGGACCTCGTGCACAGTAAAATCTTCCACCAGTTAGCAGTTGAAGACCTTGTGTTGTTTGCTATTCAAAGTAGACATGAGCTCTAACATTTGGGAATTATGAACAGTTTGAATCATTTGCATGTCTGCCTCACCATCCTCTTGTTGTCCTGACGATTGATGGTGACTGTTGACTCTTTGATGGCGGCGTGTGTGATCTCGTGGAAGTCACAGAACACCACCCAGCCGTCATTTGCATCTTTTCTGGGATTATTTTTCTGTTTTCCATCCTGCTTGTTCTTTTTCGACTTGCCCTTTTCTTTGGGGATCCCGGACGTCTATTTTTAATAGAAACAATAGCACATATACACACATAAAGATCATACAGGAGAAGGCACCATGGACATTTTAAATAATCTCAGAATACTGTACAAGCCCACACCAAGTCTGTTCCTGTCCAAGTAGTCAAGAGTCAGTTCTAGGTGTGCTGTTATTATGGGGATTGTATGGAGACTCTGCTTTCTAGAGAACAGATTTGTCTGTTTACTTGACTTACTGTTGCAGGCTTGTGTCTCCAGGAAATACCAGTGGTACCAGTCACCAAAACTTGTATGTCGTGAAAGGTCTCCACATTCCGACTCTGGCTCTGCCCCTGACTCTGGTTGTAGTACCCTGGAAAGTTAATAGCACATACCAGCGAAAAAATATTTAAATGCACAGCTTGTTCAAATATTGCAGCAGGATTTAAAAAAAAATCCAAATTGTTATCTTAATTTAATTTTGTTTCCTAGTTTTCCCGCAGTTATTGCTAATGAGCTTTTCCTGAGGTTATCCTATTGAACAAAGAGTTGAGTCATCGACAATCTCGTGTAATTTTATCTCATCTTGAACAGCTCATTTCCCTGGAAAACCTGCCACGATTGCACCGTGAACTCACACCATATCAACTTCTAGGAAATCTTACCATTGCTCCCTCCACTGATGACATCTCCTTCCAGTAAAAGACTGAGCGTGATGGGCTCCAACAGCTCGCTGCCAAGGCCGCTGGTCAGGCCCTCCAGCGTGGCCAAGTACTTGATCTTCAGGTCGTACTGTGTGATGTTGCTGTCCCTGACCGTGCGGCGGTTGAATTCACTGAGGAACTTCTTGAAGACGTTGTTTATGCGGATGCGTGTCAGAATGTTGCGCTGCTTGATGTTGCGGATCAGGCTCTCTGGGATGAAACGCTTGTAGCTGGTGGGATGAGAGGAGAAAAGACACATTGAATGAATGGACTCAAAAACGGTTTGTCAATATGGAGAGTGTAAGTGGGCTTGTGTGTGTGTGTGTTACCTGATGTCATTGGAAGCAATGGGCAGGCTCATGGAATAGTGAGTGATGGCAAGCACAGCCATGCCTAAGCACTCGTTTTCTATCTCATGTTGTTCTGCCTCTGAATAGGACGTCCTCAGGGGAACGAGTCCTTTCTGGAAGTCATGCTGGCCCTGAGCGATATCACAGTGAGACACCGTTAAAAATAACTACTGATGATTCCATACATTTGTTGTATGATAATTCTGAATTGTATCTTTTCAATGCACTTGTGAATATTTTTCCAAACCATAACTGAAAACTGAGTCGATCTTGGGGCTATGAAACAGAATGTACTCTGAAAAGGATTCGCCGTGACCTAACAGAGCCAAACATGTTCCTCCCTCCACGTAAACCTAATGCAGGGGCACACCTGGGCAAACAGGTAGTCGAGAGAGGCGGCATCGAGCAGGGGAGTTCCGTTCGCCGTTTTCTGTGGGCTATTTTTATCTCCTTTGAGTTTACTGATGCAGTGTCTCCAAACTGGAGACTCTCCCTCAGTGGTGCCGTGCCAGTTTCTGAAATAAAACCTGACAAAAGACACACAGGAGATTAGCAGACATCATGTTATTATTCTCACATTTCATGATCTGAGTCCAACTTGTAGATGATGAGGTGGATGCCGAGTGTCTAGATTATGGCATTTGATTCGAGATTCTACTCAGTGTATTTCACATGCCAACAGAAATTCCCCCAGTTTGGCACCTCTGTTCCTCTGAGGGTCTGTGTTCAAGATTGTTTTAGTAAGAACACTTGAACAAAATACCACTGTTTGAAAGACTGCACCCGCGAGACTAAAGACACACAGACAGGAATACGCCACGGTTAGGCTCCATGCACACGTTTCATCTCCACTTGCTACTGTGAAGCAGAGTTCACAGATAGTGGAAATGCGACGGACACCACAGTGATGAGCTTTTTTCCTGCCAAGTGACATGCAGAATTGATTCACTGGGGACGGACCTCACTCAGTTAAAATAATCCGGTCAGGTGCAGATATGACACTGCTGGGATGCCTCATCAAAAACACACACTCGTCGTGACTCTTATAAAACCCGTCACAAGACAGGTTTATAAACATCAGCACCTCCAGCTTTTTGGTTTTAGTCTAACAGGTGATTTTATGGTTACAACAGTAGTGTAGTCAGCCTCTGCCGTGATGTCATCCTTACCTCATGCGATAATGCAACTTGATACTGGTTTCTTCTGTGACCTTGAACTCATAGTTGGGTGGATACCATATTCCTGTTGCATTATTGTACAGAGCAAAGAGGTTGTGGCACAGGGGAGAGATTGCTGAGAAAGGGAAGAGAAAAGAAATCAATATTGAGACCGGTTGTTAGACTGTGACCACTGACTCTTAGCCACATCCACAGGACACTATATTCTCATAAAACCAAACAAACAAAATTACACATCAACTACATCTATTCAAACTTTAACATAATGAAATTCATACATGAAATGTAGGAGCCTTCTAAATGTCTATCATTAACACAAGCCTTCAAACCCATGGAACAATTTAAATCTTGACCCAGCCCAGACCAACTAAGACAAACCAGTAACGCTACTAATGGCTGGGCATACTTCCTGCCACTTCCTCTAAAGTGGCACTTAGTTTAGCTTTACAGAAACTAATTTATGGCTTTCCATTGATTAGAAATAGAATATATTTGACGGGAATTGTCAATTTCTTAACGGCCATGTTTTTCATATTGTTTAGAATCTAATCCACTGTATTTCACAGGTTGACAGCTGAATAGTTGAACTAAAAAAACTGCGTTTACATCATTTTCTCCTGATATATTTTTACTGAAATATTCCTCAAAACGTATTTTAAGTTATTTATTATATTGATATATTTAAGCTGTTTGATTGATTGACATACAGGCTGGCAAGCTTCAAATATGCTTATTGTGAGTTTGGTAAGGACAGTGACAGATCCAGGACCAGGCCAGGGGTCAAGCATTGTCTAATGGTGGATAAGTGTCCATGTGTCCAGGCGAAAAAGGATAAAACCTGCTTTTACGAGTATGGACAGACACAGACTTGTCATTTACTGTAATGACAGTTATATTCTATCAGGAATTGTCCTTCATAAGTCACTCACAGCATAGTTTGGCAGCTTCCACACAGAGCTCCTCAACACTGAAGCATCCACTTTTGTATTCCAGCAGCTGCACCTCTGGTGTGTAAAAATGGATCTCCAAGCCACAAGTAGAAGTAGGAGTAGAGGTGATTTGAGCCCTCCTGTTGGACCTCCTCATCTTTCCACAGAGTTGCCTGCTCAACTCCATTATCCCCCGAGTTGGCATTCAGACACTGCAGGAGGTAGAAGAGAGAGGATGAAGGTTACTGCAAGATATAGTCACTCATTATAAAAGTTTTAGATTGAATCTAATGTACACTGTCTTGCTTCAGTATATATACTGATCAAAGCACCATCCAAAGGACATGACGTTATAAAGTGAGATTATGCATTTTTGACCCACAGTGTTTCAATAGGTCTTTAATTTTGTGATCAAGGAGGAGTACTGCAGGGGACGTGTTGAACACCTCAGTAAACAGGTCATGGCGTTATGAAGACTCGCTTTGTTCAACAGAGTTTATGAGGGATTGTACATAATTGTTATTTTCATGAAGGAACATGGGCCAAGAGGAAACATATTTGAAACAGTAAAAAGATGTCAAGATAAATGATGGTAAATGTCCGGCCTGTCGAAACCTCAGTGTATCGGCGGCACTTGGGTGTACACTGTGCAGCTCACAAAGCTAATCACGTATGTTAAAAGCAAAACAGCTGCAAAAGGCTGTCAGTTCAATGATCATTAACCTGATGATACTGTTCAGAACACATCATACACTTCACAGGAGTAGATTCAAATCATACTGTCTGTGGCAATACAAAGTACAAACATGGTCAGACATTCATCTGAAGTGAAATGCATTTGCACGCTAGCATGTAGACAGTGAAAATAACCTGCATCCAGAGCCAGAGCCAAAGAGTGTCACAGTGAACACCAACAATACCTCTACATCAGCAGTTGTTTGTGCGACGAACCCACAGGCGGAACACAGAGGTTTTTGGCATAAAAAAAACCATCACTGGTCTAAGGCAGGATTTCCTGTTCTTTGTAACCCTTTACATCGCTGTTTCAAACAGACCAGCTGATCTTAGACCAGTGTCACTGCAAAACTCCTGAGAGTGGGATTCACATCCTTCCTGACAAACACAATGCCAATTGGACACCTCCCTGTAGGTGAAAGGTAACTGTCTGTATTTATATTGTGTTTTCTAGCCTTGATGACCACTCAGAAAGCCTCCCCCTTCCATCATTCTCTCTCTCACACACACACACACACACACACACACACACACACACACAAAAAATAGCTGACACTGGTAAGCAAAGCCCCCACATGGCACATTTATTATTCCTAATTGAATCTCAATTGCATGTTATAAGGCAAGAGCATGACCAATTTCAGCTAAATGTGCATCGCTTGTCTTTTCCTCTCAAGAAACTGTCGTCAAAAGGCTGATGAAACATTTCTGTCATAAAGGTCACTTGGTTATTTCAAGAGCATACGTGAGCAGTATGTTCATTGATGATTTACAGTTTACACTTTAAATACAATGATCTTGCAAACTTTGTCAATTTGTCAAGATCAAAATATTCAACTTAGACCATCTTGCCATCTATGTTCACAGAACATTTGCTCATATAGACTCATATTTACATTTTTATAATTTATCTATTATTTCTGGTCATTTAATGTTACATTCATATTCACACTGGGTGAAGAAAGGTGCTGTGAGTGTCACAGGTAAAAAAAAGCCTTGTGCTATCTTACCGTTAGTCTGATATTTATTGATTCTGACAAGAAAATGCTGCTTAAATATAAATTTCATTGCCCTCATTGATTAGAATGAAATTGTACAGGTAAAGAGAGGTGCCTGAGTGATCTATTATTATTCTCAAATGATCACAAAGCATGATGCCCTGTTGTTAACCTGGTTTATCCACAAAGACAAAACATTAAAAATATTTCCCCTCCCTTATAATGGTGTTGAATAACTGTATCCACCTCCTTCCTTATTGTTCACTTTATTGGCCGGTGGTAACCAATGCCAAGGTGAATTTACAGCCATCCATTCACTGTATGATTCAGTATTCTACTTCTTCCCTATTCTGTGCTATATGTCCTATCTCTCACCATTGCTATCTGCTAGCTGCTCCTCCTCCTTTGTTCCGTCTAGTGGCAGATGGCGAGCGGCTGTTTTCTGGTGTACAGGTAAATCAGAGGTTTATGGGCCCTATATAGAGAACACTTCCTATTCCAAGAGTAAATGCAGCTTCTAAGGACATTTCTAACTCTTTTCCCTTTTAGCTTTTCTCATTCTCCAACATACTTATTGCAGTGAAGCAGGACAACTGACTTTAACTCTATTGTTACATAACCCTGTTGGGTGTGTTTATATATCACAGTGTATTATTGCGTGTGAGATGTCCTAACCTCAGCCTAGTCAAAAACATTCTCATCTTTCCTGCTCCTTTTTTTTTTTTGCTGTCTTCACTTCCTGCTGTACTGCATTAAAATGCCCTCCCAACTACGCTGCAATCCAAAACTGTATTTCCTCTGATTATTGACTTTTACACAGTGAAACATCCAAGAATTCAGGTTTAATTGTTTCCTTAGACAATCCAATCCCTGAATGCCCTTTAACTACTGCATGATCTTAAAATGGATCTCACTTTAAAATCTATACCGATTCAAATATCGCATGTGCTGTGCTTGAAATATTTATTATTTTTTATTTATATGTGAAGCATATTTTAACAGCTGTTCTGAATGGGGCTGTAGAAATAAAAACAGTAAATAGTAGAAAATGCACATTAATTTTATTTGCCATCAGCCAATAAACTTAGCAACACATACTATTATTAATTTTATTAGTGGTAGGAGTAATTATAGTATTAGTATCATTATCATAGTTGTTGCAACCAAAAAAATGGCTGCATATTTTAGGAAGAGCTTTCACTTTCATTTTTTCTGTCTTTTTCAGTGGAGGCCGTTTGCCGAAAAAAAAAAGCAAATTAATTAAATCTCTCTAAAAATTAAACACATTGCCCTCGTCAACATTGATTGATATCATTATTATTATTATTATTGATAAAGTCTCGGACTTGTATTGGTCGAACAGGCCCATTGGGTGAATGACGCTGATATAACCACGTTTTTAATCGACATCTCAACTCTTTTACCTTTTGACTTCCACCCTGTACGTTCACCCAGCAGCACCTTTCTCCCTGCGCTGGCCCACGGATGAAGTTTTATAGCTGCTTGACATTAGCTTGTTAGCTCGATGGTTTACTGAAGCGGACCAAAGCCGAACGCGGCTGGACGTGTCCCCGCATGACAACAGCGAGGGGACACGGATAAACGCGTGGCTGCGTTAACCAGACCCGGAGAAGATGGACAGGGTTTTACCCGATGGGGACATTTGGACTAGATCGCGATTACTCACCTAGCAAGATTAGCCAGACGGCTGGCAAGTTACTTCCGTTTCGTTCAGCGCATCAGGCGCTCCGACCAAAGTTCCGGGTCCGATTTGAAGAGTCGCTCTTCAGGGGTTTGGATAAAAAAAAAAACTCCCGAGAAAAAACCGCCCAGGGTCCAGGGGAGGACAAAAGACAGGTGAAGTACACGAGGACAGCTGTGGCGTGTCCTCCTGAGTTCGTGCTTCCAGACAAGTGAAGGCCCCTTCCCGAAAACAACGCAGGGGCGTGGGCGGAGTACGGCCGCGGATTGGCTAAGGCACCTGTCAGTAACGACGACAACATTAAAGGGATCGTTCACCCTAAATTGTCACACTCGCTCATCCTCCACTCAGCTGCCTGCTGATGGAGGGGTGAGGTGTTAGGGTTCTTCCCGGGGTGAACGGCATTGTGGCCAATCCAATCAAATTGAAATAGATTTCGTCAAATTTATGATAAAAATTAAAACCCATGAAATGCCTCCATCCGGCTCGCAGTCGAGCTGAAATCAAAAATTGAGAACATAGTAAAATCGGACGATGAAGGTGAAGCACTCTTCACTCCTTAAGACTGCGTATGAAGGTTCTGTGGTTAGACAGGATCATTAATGATTCCTCACATACACATGTTTTGTTTGTGTCTGGTTTTTGTTTTTTGTTTTATGTCTGTTCTGAGTTCTAACCGTTTAACAATATTGGATTTGGGTGCAACAATGTTTACCCCTGAAACTACAAAAGTGTTCTGTAAACTCACTTCATCCCCTCCTCCATCATGGAGAGTGAATTGTCATTTTTAGGTGAACTATCCAGTAATGTATAAGAGAAGATAACATAAAACTTTATTGATCCACAAACCAGAGAAGTCAGAATAGAAAATAAATACATATGAAATGCTGACTATGTACATTACACACACTGTTAACTATAGTGTTTAGCAATATGTTACAATTCTTTCCCAAGATATTAAATGATTCATTACATAATACATTGTACAATTTATATCACTCACTGATGTATGTAAGCTGTTTTGAAGGGCAAGAAAACCAAATATTCTGAAACCTTGTTAATAAACAATTCAATCCAGTGTGTTGAGGAAATACAATAAAATGTGTTAATAATGTTTTCCTCTATTTTGAAAGGTTAAATAAATTTTATTTATTATTATTTATTTGGTCTGCTGGTATTATTAGTACTGTGTCATGTATTGTTACAGTGATGAGCCATTAAAGGTCCAGTGTGTAAGATTCAGGGGAAAAGGGTGTATCAGCAGAAATATATATATATATATATATATAATGTAAAATAATCTACACAACGTTTTCAGTAGTTTGCTTCGTCTGAATTGTGTAAATTGCACTTTTCTTTACTCTTATAAAGACCCTGTATATTTTATTACTTTATATTCACATCAATGGGATCCTCTCTGCGGAGTGAGCCATGTTTAGTTCAGACAGGACAGACTTAACCTTTAACTTAACCTAAGTTTTTAATGATGACCAAAGAATACCACAGCTTCTTTTTCATGTTTGGAAGGGGGTGGTGAGGTGAGGGGGGTTAACTGTGATATGCAAACATTACACAGTGTACCTTTAAATAATTGAATTAATAATACCAATACTACTATGTATAATAATAATATTAATAAAAACTGAAATAAAATAATTAAAAACAAGGATGTGACAGTTTATGTAATTCAAAAAGGGGGTGGTTAATTTTGAGGGAGGGACTTCCTATATGACACATCCCTGTCAATGCCTTGCATTGACTTCATCAGAAATTCCCCTTTAGCCCAGTCCCTCGATGGCTCTGAGCATTTTGGCTTGCAAAACACATTTCATTAGAAGTGAGTGTAACATGTGGAGTGCAATATGTTCTTAAAGCAAATGTGTGTGAAATGATGTTTTAATTTACAAAGTTTTTTTTTTTTTAATTGTGTAAAACCCCTCTTGACTTTTAATATTTCTTTATAGAAAAAATTGCTTTGACCACAAAATACCTAGACATGATGCAGCGAGTAAGAAAAACATCAAGGCTGAGTCGTGGAGGTCGAGCTGAGAGTGAGAAAAACAAAACATGTATCGTGACACTGGGGATTTCCATAGTAACCACAGTATGAGATAACACTATAGCTGCAGATGATCTGTGCTTGTGACTCAGACTGAACATCTGTGGAAAGTACAATTCATTTCACTGTATTGACAAAAAAATCCAGATTGATGTAGTGTTGGCGAAAATGGATTCAGGCAGAAACATGACACGCACATGTCATCACAAATAACTTCCCGTGTTTAGAAGGTTTTAGTGAGACAGCTTAATTTCTACTCTCTCTACTCTGAAAAACTATACAACATTAAACTGCTCATTGCTCTCCAGGACATAGAGCGTCAGCGCCCCCTGCTGGCAACAATGTGGAAAAGCACTCAGGGAGGCCAAAGACATTTTGGAGCCAATCCTACACAAAGAACTAGAAAGGACAGCCTCTTCTTCAATTCTTATTTGTGTCACATCAGATTTTATTGTCATGCAATGCACATCAGGTGTAACTTTGATAAAGACACACAGACAAAGGGGTTGAATGTGGAGAGTTTTATGTTTTACGAGTGTGAGGTTCTTCTTTAGATACTAACTGCAGCCTAATATGGTTGAACGTTTAACGGGTAAATATTTAGTTTTGAGATAAATCAGAGATAAATCAAACAATATACACATTTCAGGAATTGATAGTTTACTTTATTTCCCATAAACAACAAGGTAATACTACTGCGACATGCAGGTTGAGATATTTCTTTCACTGAAACACAAAATAACACACGCTTCTCTGTTTGATGGCTCACACTCGTGGAGCTCCTCTCTGCTCCTCTGCATCGTTAGCTGAATGCGCCTCGGCCCGAGGCGCTGGTGTCAAGTTGGCAGCCATCCTTCAGTTATCACAGTACTGTACCTTCGATGGGGACAGCATCAGCACTGTGATAACTGAACCAGGGCAGCCTGACAAGTCTGGCAGTGCACGGCTGCGCTCACCATCCAGCTCATAATATCACAAACAAAAAACAATAAAAATATATGCAGGTTGTTTGGTGGAACATAAATGTTGAATAAAAATGATTGTATAAGGCAGTTAACATCTGTGCAAGGCCTATGACAATTTATTATTTTAACTTAAAATATATTAAAAAGTCCACACCAGTGTCTGTTTGCTATTGATCACCCAACACACAAAGATTAACCATCTTTCATCTTTCATCAATTGTATAATAAATCAAAAGCAGCAAACCCTGACATATATTGTCGACTCATCAATCACTGGACCAGGCTAATCATTGCAGTTGTCAGTAGTGCAACTTCATGCCAATGACGAGCAGGAGACAGTTAATAATGTACAACTGTGCACATGCCTCACATGAACTAAGTGACCCATGTGACCCCTTGAGTTTAGAGGCTGCAGGGAGACAGGAGGAAGCAGGAAGGTGTCTGCTCATGGTGTCCGTGTTCATATGAAACAATCGGAGTTTTACTTACTTGTTTTTACTCTTTCAACTCATAATATATCTGTTTCCAGTCTGCTGGTGCACAGACGGCTTGTCAATGATACATCTCATAAAAGATTTGCTCCACTTTGACTCACTGCCTCTACGCAACACGCCAGCTCCCACACTGGATCCCTCAAACTGGACGTGCACGGTGTTGCATAAAGGTCACCTGCTGTCATTCAGCACACCTGGATGTGAGCGACCTGTTTGTACGTATGGAGTGATCCATCTTTTTTTCTACGATTGTATTTTGTTATTTGTAAGTTTGCAGCCAACACCACTTCCCTTCACTCAAGTCACCTACTGTACAAATAAAACACATGTACTTATTCTCTGAATTTGTCTTTCATTTGCTGCGGTGACTAATTAATTTCCTTGTGTGGGAGAACTAGAGTGCACACACTTCTCACATGCTGCATGTAGGTCGCGACCCACCTCTAAAACTTGCACTTCTTCTGCCCATGGTGTTATGACCTGTCTGTATCATTTTGCTGTTTAAATAAATTAAATTAAATTAAGTTATAAATGTTCTGCATTGCAGATGAGAACGTCTCTCTCTCTCTAACCAATAAACCGCTGACATAGAAAATAAAAAATGAGCTACAGATTTGAACCTTCAAGTAATTTCCTAAAGGAGGAAAACTACAAGTTTTTTTATTACTTGCAGTAAATTATTTATACCAACCACAGACCGAGTGACGTCAGACTTGTTATGATCCTGCTCGCTGGCTCCACCCTCCCCACCCTCTCGAGCAGTCAGGTCGCGTCGCCGCTGACGTCACGGCTCCTCCTCCTCGCCCCGCCCCTCCGCACTTCTTGTAAACAACCCTATTAGCTGCACAGGGGCTCCGTCCAGAGAGGTGTCCATGTCAGACGAGCACGGCCAAAAAAACAAACAAACATGTGCATCTACAAAAGAGCGACGTGCACGAACACACTGCGATGGGGGTGGGGTGGGGTGGGCTGTAAGCGTGGTGCGTTTACTGACACGTCTAAAAAACACAAAAAAAGAAGAGACAGCAGCCTGTTACATAAACCCCGCATGTAAACAACTGGTCGAAGGAAACAAGAACACGCAGCAATGGTTTTCACTGGTGCCAGCAAACGCCACACACGCGCCGTGCTCGGGCTTGTTGCCATCCCCGTGCAAATAAACTAAAGTTGCCCGAGTGTAAGCAACCGCGTTTTTGACGTCACGTCGCCCCAACATGCATGTGCGCACTTTAAAGAAATCAAATGCGATCGAGCAAAGGCTTTAAAAACAGAAGTGCATTGTTCGCGTTGTGCAGCCAAACGTTGACGCCCAGCGTTGCGCACACACCCCTTTTCTCTGGGCAAAACAAACAGCGTGTCGTGCACGAGCCAAATACGACTAAAACACGCATTCTTCGTGAAAGCCAGTTTGCGTGAAATGCACAAAATCCACGGAGCTCACTTACCCACAGTCTCCCGCGGTCAGCGCCCCGCGTTTGCGTGAATATTTTTAATGACGCAGCAAGACCACACAGGGCAACGTGATTGTCGCCATTTTTTGTTGTTATTGAATTCTCCCGAAAGCCATGTGACAGGAACAAAAAACAAGATCGCCAAAACCAGGCCAGAGTTTAAAAACATTGAAAAATAGATGCAGGTAGCTTCAGGAGGCCGAGGGGGGGAGAGAGGTTCACGTCCCCAGTTGTTTGTCTGGTGGATCGGTCCGGAGGCTCCAGTCTGGAGGCTGTGCGCAGCGTTTGACAGCTACGGGACGCAGCCGCCGCCGTGTGGCTCTGCAACAAGTCGACTCACTGGATTCCTCTCCCGTGCGCAAATGTTGCGCGGGATGACAGCGAATATCTGCGCCTGCTGCCAGGAGAGAGAGAGAGAGAGAGAGAGAGAAAGAGAGAGAGAGAGAGAAAGAAAGAAAGAAAGAAAGAAGATGAATAATAAGAAAAGGAGGAAGGAATAGTTACAGCAGCCATGTGCAGCTCAGATGATCCTGCTGTCAACAAGTGGTGGAATCCAGCAGAATATAGTCCACGCTCACAGATGGTGACGTGACGCGCGTGATTCTCCAAAGTGGAACGATGGTAAATTGACGTAAAATGAAAAAGTGACTGGGGCGATAACAAAGTTCACCACAGACCCGCCTCTTTCAGTAAAATGGACAACACAGATAATATACTGATACTACTACTACTACTACTAATAATAATAATAATAATAATACCACAGGTAATAAAATGACAACAATAAAAATAATAACAACAATAAGAACACAGATAATAACAATGACAACTAAAATTATAACAATATTGAATAGATAGATAGATAGATAGATAGATAGATAGATAGATAGATAGATAGATAGATAGATAGTCATGAGCTTCTTTGACAGTTTCCATCCTGTGAATTAAAACTACACTGACTCACATGTACATTTGCGCAAACTCCAGTTGCGTATCGGTTGCGTATCAAAAAACTACAGTAACCAGTACACCCAGCGAAGTTCGTGCTAATCAGCATCCGCATTTTTTCTGGATGATGTGCGCAGAAAAACAGGGCGTTGTGGAGACTCCCTCATTCATTTGCAGAGAGAAAAAAGTCTAAATACGTGGGCGTGCGTAATGTATCTGCAAGAGAGCGGAGAGGAGAAGTGGAAAAGGAGAAGGGTGTTCAGACCTGATCCGTGTCCGGAGCACTGAAGCCCCCGGTGCGTGCAGAGAGCAGGCGCTGCGTGCGTAAGGACTCGCAGACGCAAACGATAGAGCGGAATTATACTTTGCCTCGACAAGTTTATGAGACATTAAAGTCCTGGGACCTGTGAGACGTGCGTATCCCTGCAGTTTAATTGGGAGGTGATCTGCGTCGAGCTGCGGAACACGAACAGGAAAAGCGAACATTTGGGCTCCTTCTGAGGAAAAGGGCACAGACATGGCCAAATTATTCCGAGCTGCTATCATGGGTCCGCCGGGATCCGGGAAAGGAACGATATCCAAGAGGATTGCGCACAGCTTCGGCCTGCTCTATCTTTCCAGCGGCCACTATTTGCGAGAGAGTATAACGGCAAAAACAGGTAAGGACTCATCGGCCCGACCACTGTTATTCTGTAACGCTGCACGCTCAGGCTCCAGGAAGAGCAAGAGCCCCGGAGACAAATATTTGTTGAGCGCTGCAAGGCAGGATTTGGCACCGTTCTATTGTTTTCTTTTCTTGAATGTGACTCTCGCCACCACATGCGCTTTCACTAAGATACAACGAGGTGGAGCATTTGCAGAATGGCGCACTGGATATGTTCAAAACTTCAGCTTTCAGCCCACATCTCTTTATCTGATTCGAATCTAGTGGAGAGTTAGACTCACCAACTGGAATTCATTCAGTTCCCAGCTTGTGCCAAACTCACGTACAGTGATACTAAACCTGAGCCCAGAGCAGAGGGCTTAAGTACAACCACATGTTAAGTACAACCTAGCAGAGTGCTGTGGCGCTTCCCTTCCCTTTTCATAGTCTTAAGATTCATAAATGAGTGAATCTGTGTGTGCGCTTTACGGGGGTTGGTGACTTGGCAGGAACGTTGACTTAATTATCCACCACAGGGTTTACATAAACTAGATGACAGGGGTCACAAGCAGGGGCGTTCTGTCTTTATTCCCATCCAGGCCTCCGGGTCCAGAAGCAGGGAGCAGAATAAATGTATGACCTTGTCTATATGTGTGTCAGATGCAGGCGTGCTGGTGAGGTCCTTTGTGGAGAGAAGCATGCTGGTGCCTGACCATGTGATGACCAGACTGATGCTGCCCAGGCTGGAGGAGCTGAGTGGCCACAGCTGGCTGCTGGACGGTAAGAGAAGTGGTGGCTTTCGTTCTCCACTATTCCCCTGGTGAACTGTGGTGAACTGGGATGAGCCAGCCATACAGCAGCCGTGCTTCTGTGGAGAGGAAACGTTTCTTTGTTGTGCAGCGTCATGGCCTGTGCTGGGAGCTGCCCTGGATTCTGATTGGCCAGTGTCTGTGCCACCCCCCTTACAAAAATGACTAATGTCAGAGGCAGGGCCTTCATTAAAGTGTTTGCTCTCTATGAAACACGGCCTCCACCACTGCTTTACTGGAGTCTGAGGAATAGCGATGTGGAAAAGTGAGCTCGGAGTCTGGGAGCGATTAGTTCTCTGAGGCACCGAGTCCCAGCATCCTGCTCCGGCCTCTGACTGTAAATGCAGGGGTCAGGTCAGAGGGGGGAGGGGACATGAGTCACGTCAGCAGGGTCCTGCAAGTCGCTTCATTCACATGATGTGCCAAGCTTTCACGCTGTGACCTTTTCTCAACATTAGTCAGGCCAGGAAACAATTAGATTAGGAACTTCCTAATAAAATCAATGGAAAGAAACAGTGGCAGCATGCTTCACACGGCAACAAATCAAATATTAGGGCGGAAATAAAAGAAGTAAACAGACTCAATAAATAAAGCCATAGTTGGAGCAGATTTTCGGAGGAAATGTGTAAATTCGGTTTTTAAAAAATGCTCTATAAATAAAGTTTATTATTCAAGTAACAAACAGCTGTTCAAAACAAACAGCTTGTATGGCTGTCTAGTAGAAGTAAGTTCTGAGGTAGCTCAGTAAAATAAATTACTTCATAATTGAAATAACTCAGAAACCTAAGAGCTAATTGCATTTCCAGAAGGGAGTGAAAGTAAGTCACTGCCTCTGCCAGCTTACTCTCCTCAGCCCGGAGCTTCAGGGTCCTGACCCTCTCTTCTCTTTGGTTCACTCCGTTATATTTAATGACACATAACATGTAAATAGTTATCTGTCTTCTATGTTGAGGTGATAATTTATTATATACTGCAATGCCTGTACAAACCTACTGGTTGAAAAATGGCTCCACAACCAGTTGAGCTCAGTCAGCAGTTAAACATTACTCACGTCTTCTGGACAGATGCCAGACAGCGGTTAAACAAACTGGTTAGGGAAAGTTTAAACTGGTTTAAACCTTGAAACACGACACAACAGGCAAACCAAACAATTTAGCAAGAGGAGAGAGCATGGGAATCTAGGTTACACACACACACACACACACACACACACAATTTCTTTCTTGCTTTCCTCTTGTAACCACCAATTAGTGACTTCCTATCCCTCTTTTTTGTTTTATTGATCAGACAAAGGAACATGCAGAGTCACCAACAGCTCCCACTCACGCACACGTGGAAGCAATAAGCCCAGATTCAGGCGTAAACCATGAAGTCAAAAAGGTGTCAAAAATGGGACGACCAACATCTGAGCACGAACTGTACTCGAGATCACCTTGAGTCCAGGGTATGAACGAAGGCAGGAGGCAAATATAAGACATCTTTGTTTCTTTGTCAGAGCCCAATGGATAGCACACACCTTCCAGATCTGTGTGTGTGTGTGTGTGTAACAATCAGTTTTAATGAAACCACCTTAAATAAACAGAAAACCCAAATAAAACACATAATATGTAGAAAAGCTTTAATTAATAAAATAATTTTAAACTTTCAAATGCAACATTTGTGCCTTTTTATCTGTACAATACAGGTTTTGTATATGTGCACATTGATATATACTACAAATAAAACTTGTGGCTGGTTCATCTGCTGTGCTCAGTACAGAACATCTGGAGCAAAGCGGGAAACATTGAAGGGAACTTGCTCTCCACACTTGATTTTAAAACAGGAAACTGAACTGAAATACAGCTTTATTGTCCCTGTCATGGATTAAAGAATAATAATAATAGACACCACATCGAATGTTGTTGACAGAAGTCAAACCATCTCCTACTTGTCTGTCCAGGCTTCCCTCGGACGCTGGCGCAGGCCCAGGCTTTGAACAGCTTGTGCCAGCTGGACTTGGTCATCAGCCTGAACATCCCGTACGAGACGCTGAAGGAGCGACTGAGCGACCGCTGGATCCACCCCGGCAGCGGTAGAGTCTACAACATGGGCTTCAACCCTCCACGAGTGCAGGTCTCAGAAGCAGAGATAGATCTAGCAACAGTAGTCCCTCATTCCGTTCCTCTTTTTGTTCTTTCACTTTCTTTGGCTCGTGATTTGTGTTGTTGTTTTTAGACATTGGGGTTTTAATTCTTGCCTCAGCAGGATGAAGGTTTCAAAATCAGGAAACTTGAACCAGATGAGTAACAACATCATGACTCACTACTAACTCCCCTACTCCTGCACAGCCTACATTTACACTCTGTTACATACAAGTATTTCAATAGTAATTATATGCAATTCAGAAACGTGTTTGTACCATTCCTCTCCTCAGGGTAAGGACGACATCACCGGGGAGCCACTGATTCAGCACGACGACGACAAACCAGAAGCCCTGATGGCTCGACTGAGACACTACAAGGACGTGGCCAAGCCGGTCATAGACTTATACAAGTGAGTGACGCTCACTGGAGCAGCATCCAGAAAATCTTCTTTGTCCTGTGTGTGTGTGTTATTTAGCAGGATTGCTCAGAAATCATTGGATCACTACACTTGTGTTTAAACAATTTGGGCTGAATATGAAAATGTCCACATGATATTTATTTTGGGATTTGAACCTTTAGAACAAAAAGTCACTCCAGGTCAACGCTCCAGTCAGTGTTATCTTAGGTGGATATAATCCACTCAGTGAACACTAGGTTGTTTCAAAACCAGATATCCAGCATCATGAATGTGATCATGTGACTCTTTGTTTCCCTTCTTCTTTTCCTTTCTTTATCTTCAGGTCTCAGGGAATCCTGCACTCGTTCTCCGGCACAGAGACGGACCGGATTTGGCCGTACATCAACTCCCTGCTCAGCACCAAGATGCACACGCAGCCACCGGACACCTGCCAACCCCAGATGCCCTGACACCGCCAAGGGAACAAAAGAGCACAGGGAAACATCGGGAGGCCTTTATAGGAAGTGGGCGGGTGTGTGTACGCACTGGCCTCAGCGTCGGGTTACAACTGGTTACAACATTGCTGTTGGGGTAAAGGGAGAATTAAACGGAGCAGGACGGTGATCCAAACTGCAGCCAGTCAACATGGTTCTAGGGCGATTACCAGAAATGAATATTTCAACGTTCCTGTTGCGAGATGTCAGAATTCTTTGATGCGATATATAAACTAATCACTTCTTTACACTGATTTGACACAAACACCAATCAAGCAGCAATTCTTCACACTTTTATCTATAATTGTGAAATGCTGGATATAAATCCCACCTGCAGAAAGATGGTGAGCTCTAAAATATCATAAATTACTTTCTGAAACTGAAGACCTGTAGTTTTTTTTTTTTTTACTCAAAATATCTAACAAACGTATTCCTATAAAATTAATTCTATACATAGCTTCAAGTTGCAGGTTCAGTGGAAGCAAAACTGAGCTTTGTTTTATATAAATGAACAAAATAAATATTTTACTTTCAGAAGACAGACACTGTGAGTCTGTGAGCTGTACATGCGACCTTCACGTCAGCTGTCACTCATATATATTAAAAAAAAAAAAAAACTATCCCCCAAAAGCAGTTTCTCATTCCTTGGCTTTCTGAGTTCAGGGTCTCTGGATGAGCCCATCGTTGATGTAAACAATGCACTGCGTAAACTGCGTTTCTTTACTTTTCGTGCTGGAATGCTGCAGAGTTGCTCGCAGTCACTGGTTCGGCTCAGATGAGGCGCCTTCAATGTTCAAGAAGGTTATATGTTTAAAGATCTGGTTTTTCAGATTATTTGGATACAACAGGTAATGTTGTACTGGGAACAACTTGTAAAATGACCGTCTTCTCCAGCTTTTTGTTTACTTCCCCCAGCTCCTGAACCATTCATTTCATGTTAAAATTCCTCATGTTAGACACAATGCACTAAAAATTAAAAATAAAAAAAAAAGCACAAAATGCACTTCAAAACGCACAATGAAAACCAAGGGATGTATTTGTTTCTTTCCATTTCTATCAATGTTCATCCTGCAGTTTTAAAAGTTTCTTGGCACTGAAATAATTTTGACATTAAAAAAAAAAAAAAAAACACATAATAATTCAGGGCAGCAAAAGAACATCGAGAACGAGAAAAAAAAAGAAAAAAAATGCCTTTCATAAAAGTTTCATTGTTTCCACCATAATTTGTGGCATCAAGTTTTTCTGATGATGATTTGATGTCTGTTTGATATTAGTTTCTGTGCGTGTGGTCCGAGCATTGTGGGTCGGATCGTTGTATGTGTTACAGATGATTGAGGCATTTCAGAAAGTGGAGACTTGACTAAAGATGGCAAAACTTATGCACTGTGTGCGAACGTCTGTCGATAATTATTCGATGAGTGTGATGACGATGATGTGAAGAACGTGACATCACCCCACAGCTGTTGTGTAACCCCACCGTTGATTCTTCTCCCCACCTTTTATATCTTGCTGTCCCAACATGTCACAGTCCAAGAGCAATTAAACTATTTTCTCATGGCTGCTGTTGTGATGTAACACAGTGGAACCTGGTGTTCACAAACACCTGAATTGTTTAGTAGCCCGTCTCAGCCTAATTTAATTATAATGGGTGCACACACATTGACATTTATATTTATCTATCTCCTTAGTAGTTAGGACTAAAATATGGGAGGGGCTTCTGAGTGAACTGAACGTCTTGAAATTGTATTTCAGATTCCCTTTAGTGTGAAGAACAATAACCAATATATATAGTTAATAAAAATAACAACAAATACACTTTTATAAAGTTTAATATAAAGTGGCCTGTTTTCAGTAGAACTCCAATAGACCAAATGCTTCACAATTAATCAGTCATATTAAGCTGTTAAGGGTTGTTTAGGACCACAACCGCTAGAGGGGGGCCACACACAAAATCTTGCACAAGGCCACCGATATCGTAGGGCCGGCCCTGGGGCCCCCACACACATATAAAGGTTAGTCTGAAGCCTGGCTCGGGCTCGGTGTGGCCGCTTCGCTCCTTGGGGAGCAAAAATACATAACAACTCGTCGTACCTGCCAGTCCGTCCATTCGCCAGCGCAACAATGTCCGCGTCAAACTTCCTGTCCAAGTCCAGACACTGTCCACATTCAACTTTCAACGCGTTGATGGACAGTCCTCTTTCACAGTCCGCACATGTCTCTGTCCTCTAACGCAGGATGCTCCTTTTTTCCTCCTCACGCTCGCAGGTGGCTTTGTTGACATCCTGCAGCCGCGCGTCTCCCCTAACTGGTCCGTGCAGAAAACCCCTCCGGACCCGGAAAGTTCCCGCCCCCAATTAAACTCATACATGCCGGTACAAATCAGGAGACAGGACATCATAATAATTTTATATATATTATATATATATTATTTTAATTATATTACCAAATCTATCTATCTATCTATCTATCTATCTATCTATCTATCTATCTATCTATCTATCTATCTAAGTACAGAAAAGTGCAGTAAATCTTTGTGATATGACTCATCTATTTTCTTTCTTTCTTTTGAGCCACAGTAAAGAAATAATGGAAAATTACTTTGCCCCGCCCTTCTTCACTGGCTTATCAGAACATGCAAAACCTGCACTGACTCACAAACTCCACATGATACACACACACACACCCACACAGGATATGAGACTCCTGTGTGTGTGTGTGTCCTCGCTCTGTCGTCTAATCCTCTCAGATCAGCCTGCACCTCCCTGCTCCTCTGTGACAGATTACACTGTCATCAGCTGTGTTTACATCTGACTCGGAGTGCAGAGCTGAACCTGGATCCTTGTTATTCTCACCTGCATTCAGAGAGTTGTTGTTTTCACCAAACGCCCAAAAACCTGAAAAGCAACCAGACTGGAGTTGAATTTAATGATCATGGTTCTGTGGTGGGGAGTAAGAGCTCTGCCACGCTGTACAGGAATTCAATACATTTACTCAAGGACTGTATTTGAGATACATTTGTAGTACCCTCTATTTCCGTGTGCTCTGTAAAGGAAATACTTTATACTCCACAGATGTCAGCACAAACCATCTCTCTCAAACTGAAGATGGAAAACTCTAAATCAGCTCTGTTGAAGCTGAAATCTCCAAACTCATGTGAAGCCATATGTTTACACATGCCGGGTGCTCAGAGACATTTCTGTGCAGGCGTGCTTTTGTGGCCTGAGTTTCTTGAGGATGTCAGGCCTCTATTGCTGACTGCAACCGTCACAAGGTTGCAAGGTTACATCGGACCCCCTGTTGTAGGATTAAATGTCGCATGCACTAATATTAATCCAAGTATAGATGGAATTACTGCACTGTGAGTATAGTGTACATACTTGAAGTGCTATAAAAAATACTTGAGTGGAGTTATATTTGCAGGACAGTTCTGTGATCGAGTATTTATATGAAAAGTAAGTATGAAAATGCTTGTACTGCGTGTAAGGACCGAATGCAGGGTTTCATTGTGCCTGGATGTTCTGAGAGTGAGGTACTACTTGTAGGTAATCTGAATATTTCCCCTCCACCACCGCCTGTAGTCAGCCCAAGCAGCCAGTGGTCCGCTGCAGGTTTTCCTCCAGGAAGCGCTGAGTGGCGCAGTTTCCTCGTGGCGCAGATCCATGAACATCCACACCCCCCTCCATCTGCCGCGGTCAGGCTCATCCACACCTTCTACAGATCTACCACACGCCATCGCGGTACCTTGTTCAGTGTGGCGCTAATGCCAAGATGTGATTCTGTGATGGGGCTGTAGGCTTGCGCTGCATCTGCACTTTTTACGCACGTTTTTTTTTTCAACCGGGGGAATCCTTCCAGCTCGACGTCGGACGCTTTGACCTTTGCTCGGCCGCGAATGACAAACCAAAGGTCGGCGTGTTGTGAGCGGAGCCGGGATTCGGAGCGCATCTTCACAGCGGAGCGCACGGGAGGATGGTAGAGAGAGCACAGCAAGGTAAAACCCTCCGTGAGACTGTGTGTGTTCGACTCACCTGGTGGAAAGGACGTGCTGTTTATCATAGGCCAGGCTTGTATGCAAAAGCAGAACAGGAGGAGGTGGAGAAAGAAGCATCGTGATGTGTGTGTGGATGTTACATAACAATGTCGGGCTATACCTCTGGAAATCCTCCCCACTTCCCCCCATCACAGTGCGTCTCCAAAGATCACCTGCACTCTCCGGTGCCCAGACCTCCTCATCATGTGAGACACGCTCATTTAACCCGATGCAACTTGTGTGTGTGCTCCGGGCCTCTGGTTTGACGGGATGCGCACGCGAGCGTCACGACTGACATCATTTAGGCTATTTTTATCACAGGGGTAGGTTTTAAAAGTTCTTTCTCCCACTATTGGAGCATTCTGTCATTTCTCCACGGTACATACACGCAGCCGCCCCCTCACCCCACGGATACATGAGTGAGAACGTTGCCACTTTTATTTCTGCTGGGATATTTTTTTTCGTTCTGTCAGCTGGTGAAGTCGGTGACGGCATTTCAGGACACCTTTAAAGGCGCACGGCACGCTCCTGCGCGCAGATCAGGTTCGTGCGCTAAACCCCCCCCCCAAGAAGCCAGAGGTTTTTCCTAATAGCCAGAGCGTCGGTTCACACTGAGTGTCCGAATGACTGGCGTCCTCTGTCGTCACCAGCAGCGTTATCAGAATCACCATCTTCCTCTTCATCTTCGCTCAGGGAGGGCTGCGGGCTGGGAGGGTAGCTCCTCTCCTGCCTGGTCCAATGGCGATGGGTTACGTCACCACCGTCGTCTCGCACGTCACGTGAGCGGATTAACGCAGCTCGTGGTGGTTTCATGTTCTGATCCCCAGCCACAGCCACTGGGTCACACTTGGCTCCAGAGCGCCTGATCGTCCGTGTGGAGACTTTCATTGATCGTTGAAATGAAGAAAAGTGGTGTTTGCTAATGTCTCAGTTCACGGCGCAATAAAACCAGCAGGTGTAACTGGGGTTAAGAGGCTTTTTATGGCCTGGGGCACACACAGGAATCTGTGATACTCCAGTTTCCAGTTCCTAAAGTCAAAGCCACTGGTAAAGCACTGATAAACCTGTTCTGTAAAGTTGATGAGTTATCAAATGTCTCAGGCACAGATTCGAGTCCGCCAGCAGTAGCTGTAGCTGATCCAGCACATTCCTGGATTCTTCTTTAACTCTTATGGGGGATGAGGGATAATCATTAAGCCGACACCATCCTTGAGGATGACAGTAAAAACCAGTGATGGTGGTGATAAAATACAAGGCTGGGGTTTCATCAACGTTTCATTAAACTGTATAAATGACACAGAGCAGAACATTTAAAGGCTTTTTAAAAAATTGATTCTTAAAGGAGAAGCATATAACTAAATAAAAAATCACACCCTCAGTATAGAATATCCAGTGTGAACAGGTCTTTGTTTTGCACATAATAGCAAGACAAGAAGGGAAAACCTGTCCTACAGCGTCACAGAGACCAATGCAGCCGAGTTTCAATCAGCGTTATAATCTGCATTTTCTGTTTGTTGGTTTGTTGTTTGTTGCCCACATTTATGCAGTGTCGCCCCACATCATTAAAACTGGGATCTGTAATAAATGTTATGTTGTCAAATGAGACAGAAGTTTTACAATTGCCTTCAAGTTTAAGCTCATTTCCCCTTGAATGACGGCAACCAACAGTTGTTTAGCACAGTTAAGAACAGGACAGGAAGCTCCACTGCAGCAAGTGAGAGGCAGCTCGTTCGGTCCGGATACGGCGGGCCCCGCTTTCGTCCCTCCTGGACATTCCGTTCACGCTGTGCTCCGAGCTCCCGTCTGCTCGGCTAAAAGAGTTTCCCAGGCTCATGTCCTCTTTTCAGAACCATTCAGGGCTTCTGTTGCCAGGGGACAGGGCCAAAGAAGGAACCATGCCATCAGTGGTCAGTGGGTTTCCTCCTCCTCCGGCCAAGGGTCACAACACAAACAGCTAGAAACGACAAACTAAAATGTTTTGGATTTCAATTTGAATTTTAATGCTGCAGTTGTTTTGCAATATTGAAGTTAGTGTCTCTGGGGCTATAGGGGTCCTCACTTATTTTTATTGTAGGTCTCCAGGTGAGAAATTTGCTCTATTGCAGACCTATGGACTCTTTTATTTCAAAGTTATCAGGTCAGACTATAGCTGTTATTTTTTGATTATTTTCTGTATTTCTAAGAGCGCTCCTGTGAGGGACTTGTTATTTAAAATCAGGGCCGGCCACTGGCATGAACACTATGGTGGCTTAGGGCCACAACCACGAAAGGGGGGCACGCAATCAGTGTGTGTTTTGCCTTTTGACCCTCTCTTTATTTCATCATATTCTACAGTCATAGTAACTGTTCATTTTGATTCAAACAGAAGTATTTCTTATTAATTTACGTGCATGTGCAATTTGGTGGTTGCCCTGTGAGTGTTTTGGGGCCACACACAATATCTAGCTTGCGGCCACCAAAATCCTAGGCCCGGCCCTGTTTAGAATAGATGGTGCAGAGAGGTGTGCAGTTCTGAACACTCGTTGTCTTCTGGGGATTTATGTTGCTGACACCATCTGTCATACAATAACGCATCTGTCCTTCATTCAGTATTATATATTACGACATTTTGTAATCAATCAATTGGCGGTTATGTTGTTGAATCATTGCTGGGTGGACAGTTTGGGAGTGTCAGGGGTGAACTGCTTTGCAGCCACATCCATTATAATTGAAGTAAAAGGGTGACTGTTCAAACGTAGTAAAACAACAGAGAATATACATAAAATGTCTCCATACTGCTCGTGTGGTGTCATTAGCCACTTCACCCACTCCTCACATCACAACATAGTGATGAGTAGAGAATGAGTGGATCTTCATTTTTATAGTGAAATATCCCTTTAGTGACTTTAATTTAACTTCAAAATGCAGCCTTTGAATCACTCAGCACATTTTCCCAGGGACTGAATGTGTGAATAATAGATGCAGCAGTAACATTAGAGGACTGTGTGTTTCCCTTTTACTCAGCCGGGGACAGAAGCAGCAGCAGCAGTAATATGCGGTGCTGAGGAAAGAGTGGAGGCGCTAGACTCACTCACACACGCGCACAGAAGGCGAGAGGGCGAGAGGGAAAGAGAGGGAGAGGGAGAGAGGGAAAGAGAGGGAGAGAGAGAGAGAGAGACCACCCAGGATATTTCTCCCCATCTCACCAGAGGAGACCGGTCGTCCTCTCCTCTCTTCCCCGGACATGTGGTGCACTGGGCGGCAGCAGCAGTTGTAGCAGCAGCACCGGCCGCAGCGCAGTGGTGGAGGAGGTGGTGCAGCCTCTGCGCGTCCTCCCGGTGTCTCCTTTTGTCTTTTAACTCCTCTCCTGTCCGTCGGTTATGAGCTTGCTGGGGGCCTACAAGAAAAAGACCAGTTACGATGGCTATGAATCTTTGCAGTTGGTCGATAGCGCCGGGGAGAGCTTCAGTGTCGGCAGCGGCGCAGGCGGTGGAGGAGGAGGAGGAGGCGGCAGCAGCGGCGCACTCGGAGGCTCCATAGCGGCCACACTTGGACCGAAGGCGGGCCCGCTGAGAGAGGAGGACTGCAGCACCATGGACAGCTCAGGTAAGAGTCCCCGTGCGGAGACTGTTTCTGCGGAGGGCTGAAACACATGGCTGCACAATTCTGAAAGTGTGCAGCCAGCCACCCCCCCCCCCCCCCCCCCCCCCCCCCCTTATAGCCGCCAGCCCCCCCCCCCCCCCCAGCCATGATCCCATCTTATATACAACTACTACTGGCCACCTGCACGTGAAGATATGTCTCATGTGTCTGGTTCTGTGCTCCTATAATATGGCATAGTTCCTAATCCTATAAATTGTCTTTGGAGTTGGAGATGCACAGTGAATGTTGTGCCATGGCAATAAAGGCATTATTTCATATTCAGACCATAGATTTTAAATAATCTAGATAATCTAGGTCATACATATATTTTATGTATGAAAATGTTGACACAAATTGTCCCAAATAATTTCCCCCTTTTTAAAGGTTTAGCCAATTTAGTGACCACATGAAGAGGCCATAAACTTTGGGACATATGTTTTAAAAATGGAATTATATCCATCGTTATGTTAGCATGGGCTTTGTGCCACCAATGATGCATTTATAGTCAAATAAAAAAACAGCGATTTATATTGTTAATCTAATGACAAATTCTTGACACGCTCTGCTGGATCCAGTCACAACAACTGCAGGTGAGACTCGTGGCCGTCTCTGCCCTGCATTCACCTCACTGCAGTGCTCTGTGGAGTGAGCAGGCCTCCAGGGGACGAACGTTTGTGTGAAACAAAAGGAGGTGGAGGAAGAGGGGGGGGTCAGGGTTGGGGATGGTGGTGGAGAAGGGGGGCGGGGTCCGGTGTCAGACGTGTCTGTGTGGCGGGCTGGGACGCTCCCGTCTGATGAATATGTGCCTGATTTCCATCTGTCCCATTCACAAAATCCCAGATGTGAGGGGGTGAAGGTTTGCTCTCTAGAAGGAGACACATTCAGAGAAACCATTGATCTCTGTGGAAAGGCAGAGAGCCCGTTCTGTGCTGAGTGCTCCTAATGTACCACTCTCTGCTTCTGAGAGCGGCCGGCCTCTCTGCAGCTCCATCAGAGCCTCTGTTAGAGCCTCCCCTGTGTGGTTTCTGTATATTCGAATGGATATTTTGTCACTGTAGCTGATCAACAGCCTGGACACTCCTACATCCATCTGGTTACTGACACAGAGGTCTGTCAACCAGGGACAAGAGCGGGAAGATTCACCCAGAGGAAAAGATAAAAAACAGAATGGAGACAGACAAAGGACATTACACATACAGCCTTGATGTAGAAGTATAGGTTCATATAGGACGGGATCTCAGGTGGACACAGGAGATATAATGGATCTTTGGACAAGGCTGGTTACGTTGACTACATGAGTTGTAGTATAACTAAATAAGTTAGAAGTTAGAAGTTGTTATTGTTCCTTCTAAATGAACAGAAATGAGGTCCAACTTTAGAAAGACGCTAACATCAGTGTTATGTAGGTGAGATGACTGTGAGAAGTCCAAAGAGGAAGTGTGACCTCTCATTTTGAGAGAGTCAAATTCTGTTTTAAATTGAACGTCCCATTTTTTGAATAATTGGAACGTTCTTGAAATATCTCCTGGAAAAAAAAGAAAATTGATGAGCTTGCATCTGATACACAGACGTTGGCCTGACCTGACCTGACTCCACTGTGATCTGTTGCCAAAGTTGAACAACAAGCGAGCTGGGATCAGCTATTCATGAGCTGCAGGCACTTATCTCAAGAAGAGCTGATGCATTCGACTTGATTTTATCGATATCAGACTAATTGAAACCCATGTTAAATGCAGGAAGACTTTGATAATTTAGGGTTCATGACCTATAGTGTAACCAGCCAACAGGGGGCGATCAAGGTGATTTGAGTTCACCTTTCATTGGATCTGTCTTTCCACATATTCTGTGATCTTACTGGACTCTGTGAAGATGGAGGCTGTGGCTCTGCTCCTGTTTTTGTGGCGCAGCTCCCTCCCTCTCTCTCTCTCTCTCTCTCTCTCTCTCTCTCTCTCTCTCTCTCTTTTCTGATTACTTTGAATGACTTCTTCCTCCGTCAGTGGCCTCTCCACCTGTGCAGGTATCCACCATGATTGGAGGATCTGGGCTGAGCTCACATAAGCTCCTGATTTCAAGGTAGAGCAGGATGTTGGAGCTCTGTGAAAACATCCTGTCATGCTCCCAGACAGAGAAATCTACATAGTAATGATGTTAAAAATAGACCGAACCACACTGGTGAAATTAGAGTGTGAGGAAAGAGCAGCGTTTCAGTTTATATTTTCCACTTCGGACATCATCATGGAGAACATGCTTACTGGATTCCCTGGCACGCTTTCCTCTCTGCATCTTATAAAACTACCCAAAATCTACTCTGCATAAAGTTTGAATATGACATCGGAGAGAGAGAGAGAGAGACTGGTCAGATCTGCTCTCTGTGAGTGGATTTTGAGTCAACCTGCAAACCAAGAGACAGACAAGGACACGACTATGAAAACTGCTCACAGAGGTAATTGGAGGTACAGTCGTCCCGCTAAAGGGTCAACATGTCTGGCGTCTTTTCTGCATGTCATCCGATGAGCGTGGACACCCGTCCCGACCCCACTGGGACATGGCATGACTTGAAATTATGTTGGTGTTCACGTCGTTATTTGCAATCGGGGGAAGCGCCAGGCTGTCGTCGGGCCCCCGTCACAAAGTACCGAGCGCCTGTTGGGTTTGGGCCGAGACCGGTTTGTCTTCCGGGGACAGGACGGATTCTAACTGAGCCCCACACACACGTTCACCTCAGGGGGATGGTTTGTCCTCAGTGCAGTTCCTCAATAGTCCTGTCAAGTAAAAATAGACCTCTGCTGTTGATTTAAGTGAGATGTCGCTGATGTAAGAAGCTTTAAATCTTTCACGGTGTTGGTGTTCACCTTTTCTGACATTGTGTGAGAATGAATGAATGAAAACCTGAGGGAACTTTCAGTTCTGAACAGATGAAGCAAAACTACTTTTATTAAACTTGAAGCCTCACAAGAGACACATTTAAAGAAATATTGTAAATATAAAGTATTTAAATGTAAAGGGCCCATTCTAGGGCCAAGAAAACAAAGATTTTTATCATTTATATAAACATGGATGTTATTATTATATTATTATAATCAATTTCTGCCTTTCCCAAATCGTACACTGAACCATTAATAAAGAGTTCTGCAGTTTTCCGTCGATCATGTGCTGTGCAGCGCGAGTTCAACAAGCAGGAGCTCTGTTCCCTGTCACAAATTTCAAACTTCTGCAACCAGAGATGAAAAGTCTAAATTTGGAAATTAGCGGGAACCCTAACCCAAATAACACGCAGCGAAGGAGGATGGAGGAGAAGAGTGAGGCTTTTGACGGAGGAGAGGAAAACACAGGAAACTTCACCTCCAAAGCGTTTCTGTCTAGACATGCTTCCTCGGAGACAGCGTGTGTAATGACTTTGTAAATATGTGTCGAAGCATGAAAGTCTGATGCTTCTAAATTCAATTTCCTAATGTGTCCCTCCACTGAACCGCAAGCATTCATCGAGAAAAAACACGTTAGAAGTTCCTGAGGTGGAAAAAGGAGGATTAAAGATAGTACAAGTCAGGATGAGGGAAATAACGTCATCAGTGTTAAATTGAATTTTTTCGTATTTAGGTCTGATCCTTCCAGGCCCAACAGTCTATGAGGTGTTTCCCATAACCCGACCTTATGTTTATTTTGATCGTTTCAGTGAGGTTAAAATGCTCTCATGCTCTCTTGGTGAAGCCCAGCGTACACTGATGGGTGACCGCTGCTGGTGCATCACTTTGTTGGAACATTATGTGAAATTGGAGAATGTTCTCAGTGGATTTTTCTATTTTACTCAGAAGAAAAAAAAAAGCTAATTTCAAAAGAAGAATGGTTGTCTCAGCACTGTGCAAAAATGGCCTCTAATAGTCTATTAGCTGTTCTTCTGCAGTTGTGACTTTCGTGGCAATAACATCACACAATCTGCAGCCGAGTGTCACAAATGGTGCTGTTTCTCAGCCATGCTCAACCTCACCTCAGCGGGCATCCACCGGATGAAGATGGAGGTCCGACGTGCTGACACAAGGTTACTGCAGAGAAATCCCGGCGATGCAGAGGAGCTCCCTTTCAACTTGCTCCCCTGAATCACTCCCATTACCCTTAATTGCATTTCCAGTCGAGCATTAAGGAGTTACCAGCAGAGACTGTTGTTAGTGAAAGCAGCGTGAGACAAGATGAAGAGGAGACGCAGTGATCTCCCCATTGTTTCATATCCAGTAATATGGACTTCATCACCTTCACCTGGAAGTTTTAATGCGACACATCAACTCTATCTCTTTAACATTTTCCCAAATCTTTTACCACATACAGATATGCTCATAGAGTCCAGAGAATTTGAAACTAATTAAAACTCTACCTGAGGTTCAGAGGTAGGAACTTTTTGGGTCCTTACCCACATGCTCCCCTCCATCAGAGACGCAGTCTCAAAGTGATTGATTACTGGTGTAACAGTGGTTGGGCTCCTGTGTGACCTTGTGCAGGATCGTCTAACACAGTCAAAGTGTCACCAGCAGAAGGAAATAATGTTATTTTCATTCCCCGACATGTGACTCATCCATTCTCTGTGTTTTTGTCTGACTGGCTGGTCTCCTCCCTCAGATATGGACGCCAACTATGGCGGAGGCCTGTTGGACATGGTGAAGGGCGGAGCGGGGAAGTTTTTCAGCAACATCAAGGACAACCTGAAGGACACGCTGAAGGAAGCCAAGGTCATGCATCAGGTCGCCATGTAAGTGAATCTTATATTCATGTCTGCAGAACGAGCGTCAACACAAACTCCAGACAAACCCTGGTGCCTTTTTCTTTGCTGTACAAGCTGCGGCCCGTGTGCGCTTCCCCCTCGGGCAGGGGCAGTGCGCGTACGTGCTTACACATATTGTAGCCTGGGGCAGGAATCATACGGCTCGTAGCCCGGGGCAGACTTATGTGTAATTCACTGGTTACGTGATCCTCTGTGTCACACAAGTTGGAAAATACGTGAAGGTCCAGACCATCGAAAAATGTCCCACAGCTCACAGACAGGAGGGTTATAACTGGGCTTAGTGTTAAATCATGCAAAAACAACCACATTGAAAACATTGATGACACATACGTTGAAAGGTATTAAGACATAAATGAAGTCTTTACGTTTTACTGGCACTTCAGCTTCTTGCAGAAAGAATTGTGGTGATATATTAATTTATGTGTTGTCATTTGAAAACATCGAAATAGTATTTAAATATCATTGTTTTCATTTCAGTAAAGTTGTATAAATAGTTCTGTGAATGTATGTTCACTGACGGGACGGTCACACTGCTGTTTCTGTTGTTGAATCTAAAGTCAGTCAGTGACAGATTTAGATGGAGGCAGCAGAGTCTGGCACAGCTCGGCCGTCCCAGTGTGTTTGTGCACAGGCATCTGCACAGGGCAGCACAAAGGGGCCTCTGTGCTGTCACACACACACACACACACACACACAGAGAGAACTCCTCTCACTATTGACTAAGCAAATTTGATGGTGCTTATTCCTCTCTCGTGTCTCCCCTCCTCTGCTACTGGTCAACTCCCACTCTCCTGTTGTTCCCTCGTGCGTTTTGCTGCCTCTCCTCTCCTCTCCTCCCCTCTCCTTTGCTCCCCTCTCGTCTCCTCTCCGTCTATCACACCTCTCCTTACTGAATTATTCAGGATGGTTCATTGCGCCAAATGGCCAGTGCAATGCTGATTCAGAGGGATTCATTTCATCAGGGCCCTGTGTGTGTGTGTGGATGTTTGAGTGGGTGGCTGGAATAATGGGGTGGTGGGAGGCAGGCTGCTGTACTGACAGGCAAACCTAGAAAAGTAAGGTAGTACGCTGGTACCTCGCGTGCCATCGGAAACTCTCCTCCAGCGTGTTGTTTGTATAAAACAACATTTCTTTGCTTTGTTTAGAGACGATAAACTGAACCATTTCCAGAACACAAGGTTGCACTTTCTAGTTTATCATCCTAAATAAATAAATCAGCATCTCGTCTTCGGCTCACTCTCGAGACTGTTGGATCCGCGGAGCAGTTCAGAGCACGATGATAGGATTACACAGATGAAGGATTATAATCCTGTCTAATGACCATCAGCGTTAAAGCCATCAGTCAATTAGAGAGACACAACAAATGGGGGGGAGGCGTCTGGCGTTCACAGGAATTAAGGATATTTAGGACACATTCCTTTTTGAGTTCTTGTCCGGAAGGAAATATTTTGATGTGTTTGCATTTAGCTCTTTGTTGTGAGGCAGAGCATCATTTGGTGATTTCTCTGATGGATCAGGCATGTGTGGGGGACTATTTTCAGTATTGTTCTCCAGGTGTGATGATGAACAACATGTCAGTTTGCAGCTTGAAGGGTTTCCAGCAGCTACAGTTTGTGAATTTAAAGGGAAAGTTTCATCCCTGTGTCTGGACTGAAACTGTCTGGTCTCTCCATAAGAAATTCACACGCACCCGCCTGATTTATGGTCAAAGTCCTGCGAGGTGCTGGGTGCTCTGTTAACACCCTTCTTCAGTTTGATTGGCTCGTCTCGGCCTCATCTAGATTCCAGGCAAAGGGCTGTTGTTGAATTATATACCACAGCCTGTTTGTTTATTTGTTTGTTCACCTGACTGAAACCAAACAGGAAACTCAGCGTCGCGTTTGTCTGTCAGCTGCACGGCTGATACGATGAAAGACACCGTGTCCTTGGTCTGTAACTTGTTTGTTGTTCTCCCTCTGTCCGACTCCATCCTCCCACAGTGTCAGGTATTTCTTCTGAATGTGGAATAATATAATCCAGATTAAACAAGTCATGAATCAAGTCACCTGCTCTGGTCGAAATAGAAAGGGTAAAATAAAGGATTGTGGAGAGAAGCACGCAGGGAATGAAATGAGCCAAAATTTAATATCTACCGGGATCTAACCCACTTACACTGTGTGTATGTGTGTGTGTGTGTGTGTGTGTGTGTGCACTTCTCATCTGATGTAATGTTGCCTAAATTGCTGTGTGCGCCCCTGATGTTAACTTTGCAGCATGAAAACATAAACAACATGCAGCGTGGTGCTGGTGCTTTGGAATAACCAGCAAGCTCGTCACACTTTCAGGAAAAGTTGAATGTAGCCGTTGTTCATTGGGTTGGAATTTCTAAATAATCGAGACTATTAATATGGAAAAAAGATGCACCAAGTAGTAGATATCATAGTTGTTATATTGATAAATTAGTACTTAGTGCACACCAAAAGTAAAGACAAATGTCCCGTGTGTAAACTGCATCTGATTTACTACACAAAATCCAAATCTAAGTAAAGTGAGTGCCGTTGCCCTGCACCCTGCAGCACATTTTAATTGACTGCATCTCAATCCCCCAAAGGTCAGGGAGGCTGCTTATTTGTATCCTGCGAGGCTATTGGCCGTGAACACGTAAACCTGACACCTGACCTGCTTCTTTCCTCTCACAGCTCAGTGTCTATTTCAGGAGGCGGCAGGTAAACCTCTGATTTACACAAAGCATGTCCAACGTCTTCAGTCACATGCGCTCACACCCTCAGCCCCCGTTTTAAAAACACTTGTTTTTATGAAGTCACCAGCTCTCCCACGGAGGCCTTAAACAAAGTATTGTTGCTTTATTGAGTTTGTTTTTAAAGTGTAAATTCCTCAAAATGACAAACTAAAACCTGTAGAAGCACAATTTCTATTATTGGATTTTACATGAATTGTGCTCTTGTTTGTATTTAGATGTAAACCCCGCCCTGAAGAAGCTCTTAACCTGCTCTCACTTGAGCGCAGGCTAACAGCGTAGCCCGGCATTACACAACCAGCTGGAGGATTAGCCTACATCAGGGCCAGCGCCACCGCTCCTTAACCACACGGAGATTACCCACTAGATCAGTGCTGAAGCGTTTTCACAGTTGGTAACAAGTCAACTCAATTTGTTGCACATTAGCCGACTTATGTAGAGTGCATGATAAGCTGCAGCGCAGTGGGTGGCCGAACCATTTGGTGCTACTGGATGGAAATTACTTTTTTGGAGAGATAGAGAGGGAGCATATCTCCGCCAAGGCCCAGTAGTCAAGCTGAAATTTCTCACTCTCATAAATACCAGACCCCTAAATGTGCCTGATTATTTCCATCATTTTATCAATTATTCCCTGATACTGGTGAAAATTAAAAAAAAATAAATGTGCCTTGAAATGTTGAAGAAAGTGAAAATTTAAATTCCTGGAGTCTCTGGCAAAAATGAATAGTATCTTGTGTCTGGTCTTTCCGAACACAGAGCGTCGGAGATGCTAACTCAAATCCGCTGTCTGGTTGTGAACCTGTAGCTCATGACAATAAATCCCACTCGCTCCCCAGCCTGCAGCCGCCGCCGGAGCACTTCATAAAAACTGCGTTCCACGTCCTTCAATGTGCAGCAGCAGTTGACGACTTGTTAGCGCGCGTGCACCGCGGCCGCTCTCAGGAAACGGTCCATCTGGAGGAGCTGCGCCTCGTCATGAAAGGCGACGCCGCTCAACCGAAGAATTCACATATGGTGGTTCTTTTGATCCAGCTGCAGCGCGGTGGGGCCTGAACAACCTGACATCCTCACACACACACAAGGCTGTTGAGTCTAATTCCTTGGAAACGCATAACATGCGGCCTGATGCTCTGACAGTCATGTGGAGAGATGGTTCAACTCTTCGGAGGCTGGATGTTTGTTTATTAATCCTGTTTCAGCTGTCTGAAAAATGGGCCCTAACCCTAATACACAAAATGAATGGTATAACTTTGATATAATAGTACTCTTGGTGAATTTGTTGGTGTTTTATGAGTAAATATTGGTGGTATTATTTATCTACTCCAGTCAAACTGCATGAAACCCGTTGGTGGAATTCATCTTAAAATGGTTTATTTCTCCCCCCCAGGTACACTAAAGGGGAGCTGGACATTGCCTACATCACATCACGCATCATAGGTAACCAAGTGTTTGTTGCTAATGCTAATGTAGCGGGTGTGATGCGCACGTGAACAACATCCAAGAAGACTGAGATAAATTATTTCACATGTAGAAAAACTTTGGAGAGGGGTGTGTTTTTTATCTCTTATACATTAGGATTAGGATCCTGAGTGGCGCCATGACAGAAATGTCCGAGTCACTTGTTCCAGACATGTTCCTGAACTTTTCCCCTCAGCCCACATGAGACTTCAGCAGGAAAAGATGTAGAAGAAACTCAATTTGAAGCTTTCCTTGGTAATAACCATGGATGGGCAAAAACATACATAATGTGGATTTTATACATCCTAGCACTTAAATGCTATACCCATACCCATAGCACCAAGTCAGATGTATGTTAATTAATATCCCATCATGCTTTGTGTGGTGGAGGCACTGATAGCCATACTTGAATGTTGACCTGCAGGATGTGTGACCAACCTTTCCTATTTCATTTTCTGAAATATACTTTTTTTTCTGCAGTGATGACATATCCAGCGGAGTCCGTACAGATCGGCTATCAGAACCACGTGGAGGACATCCGCTCCTTCCTGGACAGTCGCCATGCCGACCACTACACTGTCTTCAACCTATCACAGCGCAACTACCGAGGCGCCAAATTCTCCAACAGGGTGAGTGTGACGCACACGAGGAAGTGACAGCTTTGTAAATACTTACAACATTTTACTTAAACACTTAAATGTACTTATCCAAAAGTAAAATATCAACATCACCTTTGGTTCTTCAGTAGAAGCAAGTACTAGCCGAGTGTAGCCTGTAATTCCAGCCTCATACTTTGTACTTCCTCCCGCTCTATGAGCAAGTGTGACGGCCATAACATTTACAAAGCAGCTGGTTACCTCCGTGTGTGTGCGTGCGTGCATGTGCACGAAGAGGCACAGCATGACCCCAGTGTCATCTGATGCACAGCTGGGTTTAAATCCACGTGCAGGCGTGAAGACGCTGAGGAGTCAGGCTCTGGAGCTAACATGGCTGACTTGACATGGCCCCTCACTTCATCTCCAGCGCATGACTCATCGTGCGTTGTGCCGCTGCGGTGCCGTTGCTAAAACCTCCACCTCTCCTCCGGGTTCTTAACAACTTCTCCTTTGCTCCATTTCTATTCTCGTCAAATTTGCTCTCTGACTTCTCTTTGTCTCTCCCTGTCTTTCTCACCCCGCTCCCCGCTCCTCGTCTTCAGGTCTCGGAGTGTAATTGGCCGTCTCGCCAGGCTCCCAGCCTCCACAACCTGTTTGCTGTGTGTAAGAACATGCACAACTGGCTCAAACAGAATCCCAAGAATGTGTGTGTCATCACCTGCTCGGTAAGAAAACGGCTCTTGTCATTTTCATCCCCGGCCTCTATTAAATTCTCCTTGGAATTCTCCTGCTTCCACCAGAAAAAGTGAAATGTCCTCAAGTCCCCCCGGTGTCCCCTTTAACACACATTTTCGTGATCGATTTTATCGACGTCACAGGTTTAATTCCCAGTTTTGCTATTTAAGAGGCAATTTTAGAAAAACCTTAATCTACCACAAACACGGCATTTAACACCTCCCGATGGTGCTGGGACAGTTTAGATGCTCATGAGTCATTTCATAAAATCATCACACTGATAAAAGCAAGCTCAAAGCCTTCAAGCTTTGCCTGCTGACTGCTGACTGACTTTCTGAGAGTAAATTTTGAGGTTTGGTGAACCATCGACTACTGAAATGATCCGTAATGTTTCCAGGAATGTTCAAACTGAGAGAAAAGACACGCTCTGTTCACGGTTACACAACGTCTCATTGATGATGCTGCTTCACAATGTCAAACTAGGTATCTCCTTGTTGTTTTGATTGAAAGGCCCCTAGTGGCCACAGTTACATGTCATCCATTTCCTGCTCAGATGAGTTTAGGAAACAAAAACAAAACTTCTTTAGCAACAGGAACTCCATCGGTGCTGACGCATTACGGCCTCGACACTGTCATGAAAACCGAGCTCAGCTGAATTCGCCCCTGAATGCTCTGTACGAGAACTGTTTTTCACTTGATCCACCAGCGCGGCTTTGTTGTCATTCAGAGGCAGCACTGTACAGAGGAAGCTGTGGCTGAGTTGCTGTGGTTTGGCTGTTGCTTGGCTGTTGCTTGGCAAACGGCTCCATCTTGCATAATCCTCTACAGACAGCTCCTTTCTGAAAAGAAAAAAAACTTGCACAAGAATGTTTTTGTCTCCCCGCAACCTGAAATGACCTCGAGTGAATTTCCTACAGTCAACGCTTCCAGTCGACGGCGTTTTCACAGACTTGTCCTTAAAGGCTTATAGTTTATAGTCTCCTGCTGAGCTTGTCTGTTAGTGTGAGTCTCTGCTCAGAGACTTCATCTAGACATGTTCGCTCAGGATGCCAGGTTAAACTGGTGCAGAGGTTAGTATGTATGCCAGAGGACACCGGTGTATGTTTCAACACACACAACTTCATCCATTTTAATCTGTTCTTCCAGGATGGTCGCGCCCTCTCAGGTGTTCTGGTCTGTGCCATGTTCTGCTTCTGCCACCTCTTCAACAACCCGGTTCCTGCCATGCATCTGCTCAGCGCCAAGAGACCGGGATCGGGCCTCTGGCCTTCGCACCGCAGGTTCGCAACCTCTGACACAAGAGAGAGTCCAGAGACCAAACGACAAGAGCGAGAGTGTAGCAGTAGAGACAGCAGACCCTGAAATTGAGCTTGGGAACTTATCACCCAATAAACCTTCTATCGATTCCTAAAAATCTACAAAACAAAAGTCCCAACAAAAGTCTGTGAGTCAAAACAAATCCAAAATGGGTTTCCAAAAGATGCCCCACCAGATAGAACCATGAATCAACCCATTCAGAGGACCAGGCGCATTTTAGATTCTGGCATAACGGCAGAATTTGTGGCCACCGGCTGTTGATCAGCAAGTCAAACACACGTGGCCGACAGTCACCAGTTTCTTCTCTGTGAGCATGAATCTCCGACGTACCCTGAAGGACGGACATTTGCTTACCCTGCCAGCCAGTAGCTGTTGTATTAAAATATTAATCAATTACCATGAGTCAGAGTCTCAGCTGAAGTTCACAGAAAGTTTATGCAAATAGCAGCAAATCATTTGCTTCTGGACAGAGTCCTGAAAGTCCTGAAATCTGCTTGGCTGCACTCAGGATGTCTCAACAGTAGTTTGTGAAAGACCATGCTGTCTCCGTCCCCATGCAGGTACATAGGCTATGTGTGCAGCATGGTGTCGGAGAAGCCCAGCCTGCCCCACTCCAAGCCGCTGGTCATCAAGGCCCTCACCATGAGTCCGGTCCCCTGCTTCAACAAGCAGCGCAGTGGCTGTCGGCCCTTCTGCGACGTCCTCCTGGGGGAGACAAAGATCTTCACCACTGCACAGGAGTATGAGAGGATGAGGTACGGACTCGATGATCCAGTCGATAACACGTCATTCTATCTCCGTCTCCGTCTCCAATTTAACTCATTACCACTACTTTTGTTCAACCCTCTGTTGGCCCTCTTTTTACCATCTGTGTCTCATGCTTCCTTACAGAGAGCACAGGGTGCAGGAAGGGAAGGTGGTGTTCCCTCTGGGGGTAAGCGTGCAAGGAGACGTGGTGGTTTCCATCTACCATATGAGGTCGACCATTGGAGGACGCCTCCAGGCCAAGGTACTCATTCAGTCCTGCACTGTCCTATAGTGGATCATTTATTTTACCGCCAAAATGTCAGCAGATCCTGCAGTGTTCTAACTGAACAATCACTGAACTTTATTTGTGTCAGGTGTCCAACACCCAAATCTTTCAGATCCAGTTCCACACTGGCTTCATCGCTCCTGGAAGCACCGTGTTAAAGTTCAATAAGTAAGGACATCTCTATTAAGAACAGTGGTTCTCAACCTTTTTCGGGTCCTGGACCCCCCGCACCCCCGTTGGGAATCACTGATTTAGAACAATTCCAGTCCATTTTAACATGATACACGTACGTCTCTGCTCTCAGACCAGATCTGGATGCGTGCGACTCTCCGGAGAAGTATCCCCAGCTGTTCCATGTGATTCTGGATGTGGAGGTCGAGGGGGTGGACAAGCAAAAAGACCTGACCCCACCCTGGGAGCAGTTCCCCTGTAAAGACCTGAGCCCCAACGTGCTTTTCTCCTGCCACCAGGAGCACCAGGACGCGCTGGCTATCGCTGGTACTCTTCGCACTCATGTTTAATCCATAGAATAGTAATGGCTGAGGTGGGAGGCTTGAGTATTTAGATACATAGACAAACTAACTCTTATTTTTGTTCCTCTAAGACGAGATGGAGGGCTTGGATCTGGAGGGTAAGAGAGGAGAGGAGGCCACAGATCTGTTAGAGAGAAACTGTACACGACCTTAATGAACCAGGGGCTTGGTTTTAATTCAGTCAGGTTATTCAGGTATTTTACTGAAATATTGATCCTGTTAATTGGTAATTCTTTACTTGGCTGATTCCCTGTGTGACGTGCACTGACTGGATTGAAATCAAGCCCGTACTCTTGTGGCAGCGATATGTCATTTTGGTAGAAAGTCTTACTCCTGGGAGCGAAATAAATTACTGCAGTAGTGGAAGTAAATCCCTTAACGTGCGTCCTACAGCAGCAGACACATGCACTTGGTTCCTCCACATATCAAACCTAATGGTTTTTGATAAATGCCTTTGGATATGGAGAAAACTGGGAAAACTAACTCTCCAAAAAATGGCTCTACCAAAGTGAAATATTGCTCTGAATTGATGCTACTAGCCGTATTTATCCCTTTTATCCATTATGCATATTTTATAGCTTCCTGTAAATAAATGTGTTGTTGTTGTTGTTGACAATTTCTCCTCCAATTAGCTAAAAGCAGCTCTGGTCCCATCGGCAGAGTGAGCAGCTCTCAGTTTTAGGAGAGTAGCTGGTGCTTGATACCGTTTATATTCTGCTCCTCCTTTTTCCTCTCCGACCTGCTCCTATCTACTCCGAACATTTAATATGTCTGAACTTCACTCTACATTCTGCGCCTCCTCCTCACATCTCCATCTCTTGTCTCCTCGTCCTGCAGAGCCGAGCCGGCCCCCCGGGGGTCCGGAGGGTCGCGGTCATGGTGAGGAAAGTGAGCCCTCGGACGACGAGATGCTGTCTCTCACCAGTCAGCGGAGCAATGCCAGCGTGGCCCCCCAGAGGCCTGACCCCCCCGCCCCTATGCCCGCAGCTCCTCCAAGCGAAGAAGCGGATCTCCTCGGCCTGGACGGGGAGGAGATGAACCGCCCGTCCTGCACTTCGTCTCAGCCCCCGTCTGCCGCAACCACCGACCTTCTGGGGGACCTGTTCGGGGCCCCGGCTCAGCCCACCAGTGGGGCCTCATCCGCCCAGTCCACACCGCATAAGGTGGTCCCCAACACTGCCTCGCCATGTCACTCTCCTGCCCCACCAGGTGAGGTGACGGGCTGAGTTCTTCTTCTTCTTGTGGTTTTCATCAGATGAGAAACATATATTTGATCAAACTGTCAGTTAATTATGTTAAAAACAAGCAAGTTTTTAGGAACACAAGCAGTGATTGAATAAGATCCACTGTCATGTTACTTCCCAGAATGAGAACAGTTGTAATTTTCGTTCCCTCTCAGCGTTCGATCCCTTTGGGACCGGCCCGATGCCCAAGCCCCAGGACATGATGGGCTCGTTCTTGGGACCAGGTAATGTGGGGCAGACAGACCCCTTCCTGCATGCTGCTCGCTCTCCGTCTCCCACCCTGCAGCCCACAGGCCTGGGTAAGGCACGCTCCTGCAAGTCTGTGGCTTCACCTCAGCAGCTTTAGCTTTGATCAATGGCATCCAAACCCGGCTTTCTTAGTCCAGTTTCATCTGAATGCACTCGTTTTTGTGGTTGACATACTGCTGACTCATCAGGAGACGGCATCTTTTTCATTTCTGCTCTATGTCGGATCATGAGTTTGCATGATGTGTAATGTGTATTGGCTGCTGTTAGTGACCCGATATAGCCAACCCAAAGCTAAAGTATCTTAAAGTAGGACAGGACTGCTCTGCTGCTCTAGTGAGTGTGATGTATCACAGCAAATACCAACACCTACATCCACTTGAGACTGAAACCTGTTATTATTCTCTCGGGCTGCGTGGGTTCCTGCCGCTCATTTACTGTGACTGACAAACCTGTGTGTGCTTGAATAGGCCGGAGTTCCCCCGTTCCACCCGTCACCCCAACCGTCAACATTCAGCAGCAAAACGCCAAGGGGGGGTGGGACTGGAACCGACCGGCCACCACAACCCCAGGTGCTGAGACCACACACACGCACATACATAAACACATAAAAACATCAGTCTGGAGAAGCTGATGAATCGAATTGTGGTTTTTGATATTAATCATCTCTGCATTTGTATGGATGCAGGCGGTGGCTTCGGTATGGGCAGCCGGTCAGCTACTACCAGCCCCACAGGCTCAGTGCACAGCACCCCCACCCACCAAACCAAGCCAAACACCCTGGACCCGTTCGCTGACATAGGCAACCTCGGAGGCCTTGGAGGTCAGAACCTTTCCCACATCTTCTTGTATTTTACCACTGTCTACCCTGCCTTAATCCACGTGTTGTTTATCTTCAGGAGGTTCTGGCTTCTCCAGCAAACCCACCACCCCTACTGGGACGACCCCTTCCTTCCCTCCCATGGGCTCCCCATCAAGGCCCCCTCCGTCTCCGCAGCACGCAAGTGGGTGGCAGCCTCACGCTGGAGCTGGCTTCCCTTCTTGGCAGCCCGGCGCTGCGGGCGGCTGTGGGTGGCAAGCTCAAGGACAGGGGCCAACCCCGCAGCCAAAGCCCAGCCCCAGCCACACCTCCATGCCTCACACGTCGCCTCAGAACCGACCCAACTACAATGTCAGCTTCTCCGCGATGGGAGGAGGCTCGCCCAGCGCGGGGGTTAAAGCACAGGCTGCCATGGGTGAGGAGAGGTTCCGCTGTTTACTGCAGTTTTTGTGCTTCTTCAATACTTGACGAGTACTGCAGTAATTCCAGAATAATGAATGAATTCAAACGGACAAATCTCAAGTCCTCCCTTTGTGTTTGTTCCTCTCTCTTCCAGGTTCCAAACCCAAGGCCTCCAACGCCAACTTTGATGACCTGCTGTCTGGTCAGGGCTTCGCAGGGGCCAAAGAGAAGAAAGGGCCCAGGACCATTGCGGAGATGAGGAAGGAGGAGATGGCCAAAGAGATGGACCCAGAGAAAATAAAGGCAGGGCAAAACACTAAATAACCACTAGTGTGCTGATATTTGTGGCTTTAAAGAATCTAAGAGAAATGGGAGTTTGTTGTCCTTTTATTCAGTGAGGTACAAAAGGGACACAGAAAGTAGGATATTGTTTTCAAAACCTTTGGCTGTTAGAGCGCGTCTGTTCAATCCAGAATTAATTAGGAGGAAGATGTAGGTCCTCCTCTAATTACTCAGTGAAAACCTTTTGACCAGAGCCAAAGGGACATGAAAGCGTTTCTTCTAATAATTGTTCCTATGCTGGTCACCGGCAGCTAATGGCTTCCCCTTCTCGGCATCTCCTGTTTGTGACCCAGATTCTGGACTGGATCGAGGGGAAGGAGCGCAACATCCGTGCCCTCCTGTCCACCATGCACACCGTGCTGTGGGAGGGGGAGACGCGCTGGAAGCCCGTGGGCATGGCCGACCTGGTCACTCCAGAGCAGGTCAAGAAGGTCTACCGCAAAGCAGTACTGGTCGTCCACCCTGATAAGGTGAGAGAGGGAAGTGGGAACTAGAGTTAAGAGGAAAAGGTCAAGATCTGTTTGTAGATGAAGAATAATCAAGATCTCTGCAAAACAGATGGCAACTCATCAGAGCAAAACTTTTTTTAATGCAGCTTTAATCACTATTTATACATGAAACTCTTCACAACACAGGTCCTAACTCACATTTTGGGATCTAGCATATTGTTCTCTATTTTAAACTATGGAATAAGGTGTTAGGACCTCGTTGTCATGTTCCCAGGTTGTTTATGCTGCCTCCAAGTGGCCAAAAACTGTCAACATCAGCAATATGACTGCGTCAGACGATGATGATTCGGCTCTTTACTGAACCCTGATTGGTGAACTGAAGTGTCTCTTCCCAAAAATCAGAGACCTTGAAGAACATACTTCAGTATAAACATGTGTTTGTTAAGGGTTCAGTTTATTTAATATTACAGCAAAAACAACAACCAGTCAAACCACATTATAACAATAAACATGAACCAGACAGCAGCAACGCTACAGAGCGGAGCATCTCCAGTCATGTAAAAGACAAACCCGAGAGAAAGTCCAGATTCAGATGTCACGTTTCCCAGAATTCATATCTAAAACGCATCTTAAATCAGACATAAGGGCAAGTTGTAAATAAAATGTTGTTTTACTTTTCACTACCTGGTACCGAACAGGAAGCGTTTCACACATGATACAAAAAACGAAAACATTACTACGACAACCGCCAAGATGATCACGACCTGAATGAAGTGCTGACTCACTGATCCAAATAAGGAGCCGACCCAGTCGGACGGAGAGCTGCCGTCCTGGTGGACAGCGCTGGCCGTGTCATGAAGGTGATTGACTATGTCCCTGATCGTGGCGTTGTAGTCAGGAACGAAGGTGCAACACTCGGAGCCAATGACTGCGCAGGTTCCTCCCTGAGCCGCCAAAAGGAAGTCCAACGCTGCTCTGTTCTGCAGCGCCAGGAGTCGGACAGAGGCGAGTTCGCTGGACAGGAGCATGAGCGCCCTGCCGGTTTCATTAGCGATAAGCTCGATGGCGTGAGACAGGTCGGCGATCTGGTCCAACGCAGACATGACGCCGTAAAAAGGGAGAAGGGGGCCGAGTGCGTTCTTGAAAGGCGACTGGTGATGGGTCCCAAAGATGTCTGACGCTCCACGCCGTGTTCGATTTACATGAGGTTTCTGGGGAAGGGAGTGAGCCACTCTCATAGCCGGGACAACGTACGCCAGGCCGCAGCGTCCCCTGTAATCTACAGGAAGATACTGGTACGCCAGGTTCCCACACACCCAGTACATGCCCACAGGAGAGGAGATGGAGCAGCTCGCCGTGCGGTGAGCCAAAGCGCTGAGGCGGCCGCGGCCTGCTGCCTCCAAACAATGCTTGGGTGCAGAATCCAGCGGCCTAAAGTCAAAACTGGTTTGCTTTGGGTCCCATTTAAACGTGTTGAGGCAGCTCGATTCTCCCACTGGGCTCCTGCCGTCGTTCTCAAGGCACCAAGGGAACGGCTGGGGGACGACGCGTACAGGCACGGGCTTTGGGGTTTGCGCACACCTCTGGCAATTGCTGTGTCCTGCAGAGCAGTTCAGAGGTCTCATTTTGGAGAGTCGAGAACAATCAGGGTGAGAGTATGACTGGGACAGGGGAACGTGCATGAGGTGGCAGGTGTCACAGTCGGACACAGGTAGGGCCATGAGAGGTAAACCCTCTCCGGCGGTGTAAGGCATCAGGCCGCACACGTAGCAGCTGGAGTTGGGCCGTATGTGGTGGGCTACCTGCCACGCCATCGTCATAAAAACGTTGATGTCGTCCACTCTGGCGTCCTGGGCGTTCCTGTCCTGTGGAGCTGCCGTGACGGACGTCGCCAGGACCAGGAGTCGCAGGACGGGGAGCATTGGAAAGGGTGGAATCACAGTTTTGAGCAGAATGTCAGTGGCGCCACCTGCAGGTTGAGCTTGTACCTGCAGCGGGGGAACACACAGCAAAATGAGTCTCGTCACCGTGACGGAGCAATGATTTGTCGAACGCGGCCATAACACCAGCTGTTTTAAAGTGACCTTACCTGTGGATGTGTGGGTGTAAACAGCAGGAGAGAACGGAACGCTCCCCTCTCTTCTCCTGCTCATCTTATATCAGCACAGCTGGATCAATAACCACTGACCAATCACCACAAGGGGGCAGGGCAGACTGAGTGGCAGCAAATGATCCTGTTGTGCAATCCCACAGTAATATACAGTTAAAAGTACATTTATGAAGCCTGGGAGTACTGACTCACTATTAGAATACCCCCAAATATGCACAAATAAACATATGACATGGACTTACACTGTACTTAATTATAGCGCCGGGCATCTTCAGTCAAATTTCAACTTGATTGATATGTCAGATATTAGAAGGAGCTTCTTGTTTAAAGACAAAGTTAAGATGAAACAGACAGTTTCAGTTTTCCCTGAAGAATAGAAATAAGATTATTTTTACAATTATTATAAATAATTTTATTAAGTGGCTCAGGCTCACAATGCAAATATACTATGGATTGATGTTGTGGTAATAGCCTTTTATGTCATTACTATTATTGTTTTCAGTGGTTTCTCTTTCTTGTGTGGAAGGTTGTGCATGTGCACATGATGATGATCCATTCGGTTTCCTCAGCGTCTCTGTTCTACGCCCAGGTGTTGTGCCTGAAGCAAAGCAGATGTTTCCATTGTTTTCAGCGTAAACGTATTTGAATCGCTCTCTTCTGTTTTTCCCTCGCAGGCCACGGGGCAACCGTACGAACAATACGCCAAGATGATTTTCATGGAACTGAATGACGCCTGGTCAGAATTTGAGAGTCAAGGACAAAAACCCCTTTACTGAGTAAAGTGAGAGGGGGGAATGAACGAGGAGGCGGAGGAGGAGGCTTCGATCTCACCCTTAAAAAAAAAAATAAAGAGTCAACATACGACGGCCACGTCCTGCAACATCTGCCTTTATACCTGTGCTTTGACCCTTGCTTCTGTTCTCACCACACAAACGCAGAGGAGCCAAGATTACAGAGCGAACAGCCCCCCCCCCCCTTATACCTGCTGTATGTGTGTGGTGCAACAGTGTCCTTCTTCCTCCATGTTGAGTGTCCTTAACTCCTGATCAAAGCAGAGTCGCCGGGATGGCTGGAAACACAGAGCGACGTCTGATTCTGCCGAGACGAAAACCGAGATGAAGGACGTGCTAGATAAGAGAAAAACTCATCAGGGAGGGAACTGGACGAGCATGTCACAGGCCAGGTCGTCTGTACCCAGGCATTTATCCACAATTCACCCTGCTCAGAAAAAGTAGATTTACTTTTTTTTCTCGTTTGTGTGAAAGTTGGAACTGTGATCGGTTCTGTTAAATCTAATCAAGTCTCTCATGCGTCTGAATGTTCCTGCAAATGAGAGAATTAGCATCAAGCGACGATTCCTAACTGACGCCAGTGAAACCAAATGTTACGAAATAAGTTGTTTGGAGGAAGGAAAAATAACAATAATCGCTCCTTCTCCGGCTTCGAGGAGGAAATAAAGCAACAGAATAATCCAATATTAACACTATATAAAAACACTCATTTCAAAGTCCTGGTCCAATGTTCCTACGCCAGCTGTGGCTGATGTAATCAGGGAAGTGGGGATCGTATATTTTAGCATTAGCACATGTACAGTTCCACTCATGAGGCACCTCGGGGTGTCTCTGCAAAAAGGAAGTCAGCGAAAGCACAAACGTCGAGAAGGGCAGCCGGTGTTATTTATTTATGAGCTTGTTTTGTCCGTTGCGTCGTCCATGTTACGAAGAAGGGGTTTTTGGGACGTTGAGCTGAAGTCACACTGTCAACTGACTATACAACAGGTTTTGTGTTTAGAGTATTATAACGCCTGCAATATCTTTTTACTCCAGTTTACAGAGGCGACGCTAAAGTGCGTAAAATCAAGGACTGATTGGTTTTGGAAGTAACTGCAGGGTTCACGCTCCCATTGGATCGTGTGGTCATTGTGTTGACTCTTTTGATGCTGTAATTTATTTATGTAGATGAGATATCAGAGACATTTCTGTCACAGCACTGGCATTCAGTACTTCAGATATCAGTTCATATCGGCCAGAAGGTAGAGCACAATTTTCAGTGTCTGTCTCTGGAACCTCTCTCTCTCTCTCTCCCTCTCTCTCTGACTCGATCGGTGCCATTTACAAACATATTTATTCATTAGCAATGGAGCTGTTGTAACTCAGTTTTTTAGGGTTCGAGATATTTAGAGAAATCTTACTTTCACATTAATTTACTGTGAAACCCAGCTGCTTCGTTCTGATGTGTGCTCCCTGTCATGAACTTTAGAATCATCAGTTTTAACTCAGTCAGATCATGAACCTTTAAGTGCTTTACATCAAGTTCTCCTCTTCTGTTCAACATGTTTTCTCTTTTACTGGAATCTCTTCTTTCCCACTTTGTTCCTCTGCTTCCAGGGTGTTGACTGAATACAAGAGTTTTGCCATGTAGCTCTGCTTCTTTCACTGGACCCAGACTGGATTTAATCGTGTCACCATTTGGCCAAAAAAGGACATTGGGTCTCAGGCTGAAAACACTAACCTCTGACCTGTAGGGACTCAGCAGACACAGGAAGTGTGCGTTCACACCGAGCACCTACATGTGAACATGTAACCCTCATGCGCTCCCTCGCCGACCGACTGCTCCTCGTGCAGAATCTTCTGGATGTGTTCTAAAGGCTAACCTCTGTGTCGTAGTCCATGAATGTGTGTGTGTGTCGTGTGAAGTTGTGGTGCGTATGAAAGTGATCGGGTTTGGATTCAGACGACTAGGTCACGTGTTTTGCCTGTCTGACGTTCAAGTATTAAACTAAATTGTGTAAAACAAAGAAAAAAGATTCCGTTCAAGTGTTCTGTTTACGGTTACAGGATGTACATAGTGATCACGTGCGGTGCACAGGAATAAACAGGAAACGGGAAACCTCCATCGCTTGCTGTGCGTCTTGTGTTTGTTCAGAGGGAGCGGCGGCTCTGTCGGGGACGTAGTTGGTCCTGTTGAACACTAGAGAGCAGCACTGTACAACACGCAAACCACACGGACACGCTGATGCGCAATAAGTACCAGCGCAGTAATGTTACTCATAAAAAAATATTCCTCATTCAAGGTTTCTTATGAAAGTAAATATAGGTAAGCTGTAGAGACTGACTGAAGCTGCAACACCAACTACTCTATAAACACAAACACTCTAAAGAGTAATAATGTTTGTATATTACATCGTACAACTTCATGCACAGATTTAGGTGAACAACACAAAGCTGTTGTTCACTGCTCGAGCTCAGCTCCGCTCATCTGGGAGCAATTACAGGTTGATAAGTTTCCCTTTCAGATCCGGGAATCTCAGTCCTGCAGTGTCAGGGTCTGACTACCCAGAAGGGAATGTAGGGTAATTTAAAATCAGTGATTCAGGTTACTGCTGCGACTCTTCACTTTTTCCCCTCCTCAAACCCCCCCCCCCCCCCCCCCCCCCCACCCCCCCCCCCCCCCGAACCTCTCTCTGCTGACATAGTTCCTGTGAGGGGCTGACTGATGCCGACCATTAGCTCAGCCTGATGTTTCCTCGTCGTGATATCCGGCACAGTCTCAGAAACAGCCTCTGCCAAGGGGTGAATGATTCAGGGACGACACCACCGGGTCTCAGGGTCACCACTGCAAACAGCTGCAGCATAATCCTGAAGATAAATAATGTCATCTAGATTAAATCTATCAGAATCTGCACAAGGGAGTCAGACAGGAACTGAAGTATGGACATTTTCTGGATATAATCCTCGAGTCAACATCTGTGTGTCCAGAGAGGATGTTCGTCAAGTGTGGGAACTTTTTTTTTAGAACCAACCAAACCTATTTTCGCATGCCCTCACGTGGTTTGCATCTTTCTGAGGCTGCAAGGGCCTGAGGGCATCACAGCGGCTCGTCAGGCTGTAACGTTACAAAGGCCGTTTCCTTCAAGTCGGATCAGACCAGGCGGAGCAAACTAAGTCCACTCCGTGTGATCACTGCGGCCAAACCTCATCGTGATCCTGGTTTTAATCACACAGGCCAGTTCAGCGAGGAGCCGATGACCGGAGGTTTTCATCCGTGACCTGCGCTCGCTGCTAATTACAGATGTGACATGTGCCATGTTAATGCAGCCATTAGAGACTGAGACGGAGACGTCAGTGCTCAGGCAATTATCTGTGTTTGTGGGTGGATGGGTGCTGAGGGTCACCGTGGTTTAAGGGAACATTAATGGTTTATGGAGTTTGAAGTGCTTCATTAACATGGTTTTCTTAGTACACAATCATCCGGTTATACTTTGGATTTATTTAAAATATTTTGCTGACTTCCTGCTCATAAAATATCTCCTGAACATTTCACTGCTTGTCCATGTGAGGCAGTGATGAAACAAAAGGCTGTGGAGTGTGTGTGTGTGTTTTCACACAGGAAGCAGAATGTGATTTAGTTTCATATTATCTGTTCACATTCCTCGCTCTATTGCCGCTCTGACAGTGCAAGTCATCGAACTTTATCGGCCTCTACAATAACAGATCCTGGGCATTTAAAGCAGGAAATTGTTCATCTCAACATTTTTTTTTTTTTTTTTTTGCTTTAAACTTCGAAAATTGGAACGTTTGTTTTATTGTTGCCACCGGATCAGAACGCAGGGGAGCAGCTAGGATGTTATTGCATAAACCTGACAAACCAACGAAGGGTCAAGCTGTTGGTGCCGTGCAGGTTGACCCCCCCCCCCCACTCTGCTGTGGTCCGCGCACTGGGTTTCTTACTGGCAGGTTAAAAATAGGAGCCTCCCCTCTCCGGCCTCGGTCACTTTGCATGTGTGTGTGAAGTACACCTGTGATGGGAACTAAGAATGGAACCAGAATAATAGCATTTACAGGCATTTAAAAGCTGTTTTCATACCAGGACGACTGTTGTTGGGGAGGTTATTCTCTGCTGCCTCGCTGGGATCGATCGGATTATCGCGACCTCGGCAGGTGCAGCTGCAGCTGCGACTCGCTGGGCGGTGAGACGCACGTTCAGTCTTTGTTTCTTTTCATTTTTTCTACCACATGCTGTTACATCGCACAACAACAACTGCCCATCTATCTACGATGTTGTAGGGACAGTGCAAATAAAACGTTGGTATCAAACTGTGATACATCTCTTTACTTTAATTTGCAAATACTCCTGGTATCCATTCTCTGCTCCAAACAAACAGGGTTCATCACATCCTGTCACAGAGTTTTATTTTCTCACTCGTCTCCCTGATGCAGTGGCTTCTGTGATCCTGCTCATGCTGTGGGTCTGGGAACAGGTCTGAAGGGAGCGAGGCTGCATTGTAACCACAAGGAATCTGTTGGCAAGTGTGCGTCATGGGATCAGATAACACACACACACACACACACACACACACACAAACACACATACAAAACCCCTTTGTACCCTTGCCAGAGAGGAAAATGTGAGGTGACCACTGGCAGAAGGTTGGCTCGTCACTAAGCTCCTGTTTTCTCTAAGGCTCTGTGAAAAAAATCCCCGATGTGACCACCGCTACAAATAAACACCTCCAGTCGACACACACACACACACACACACACACCAGCAGTGAACCAACTTGCTTGCACACCCTGACCTGTGCGCCCTGTTGCGGTCTGTATTCTGACACCGGGAATCAGAAATAGCTCCTCATGCCCAGCGACACGCGACTGCACATAAAGCTGCTGGTCTGCCGGACGTCAACATGTCAGGGCCTCGGCTGCATCGGCTGGAACTTTACTTTTTATCCCAAACGGAAAGAGAACTGCTCGAGTCCGTCAGCTGGTGAGTGTGTGTGTTTTCTAAAGATGACGACATTTCAAAGAAGTCTCTTACAGACACACACACACACACACACACACACACACTTTGTTTGTTTGTTTGATTGTAAGCAAGATAACCCAAAAACAACTGGAAAATGGATTTCCAGGAAACTTTGTGGCAGCATGAGATGTGGGAATTTGTTTCACCCTGTGATCAATCATTCTGGTTCTCCTGTTGGCAATGCATTCTTCTTCAGTCTCACTTTCCCATTGTCCTCCTCTTCCTCAAAATTCTAGAGCCTCACAATTAATCTGTAAAGAAGCATTTTGGGACGTTGGTGCAGATGTAGATATGAAAAAGTGGAGGGAAATAGTCAGGCTACACTTTTATACAAGCCCAGGAAGCTGGATAATGTTGTGACTTGGCATGTTTTCTCTGTGTCGCTCTCTGAAGCATCCATGATCCTTTTCTTTATACAAACCGTTCAGGAAGCTTCGGCCACAGACACATTTCAGACACGCCTGGAGCCAAACTCTGCTCAGAGTGGTTTCGATCCTCAGAGGCAGAGGAGCCTGTTTTTCAGTGTAATGCCAGAGATAACGGCCGCGCTCGTCAACAGGTGGCATTTAACCGCCCATCGGACCATTTGGTTTATTTAAACTAGCTGTGCAAAGGGTGAGGCTGTGGTCAGCGTGGTCTCCACGGTGACGAGGAGGCTCCTCAGGAGGCCTGGAGGGCTGAATGTGCACAGGAGCCCGATGTGTGAGTGATCATGTGCCCTCACCCTGTTTCTCAGGTGAATCCTTCAAGGTTTTACGGCCAAAGAAAATATGTCACTTTGAACTGGCCACAGGAAAAAAGTCTTCCCTTTGATTTTGATTTTGACTTTTGTACTTTCAGTTTGTAAGAAATTTTCCTGTTTGAGGACGTTTTAGGTTTTAGATGTTTTTAGAAGATTTACAATGCGAGTTAAATATAGTCCCCTTTCTGTTCGTAGATGGATTCTATCGCAGCATGCACCTGGCCACCAACAAACACATGCATAAGACCCTGCACAGACACATTTGCATATTTAAATTCCTGTCCTTGGACTGAGTGCACTTAACCCCGATCAGCAGCTTCTCATCTGAGGTCACAGCGAGTCGAGTTTCAGGGTTTCACAGAGACGCGAGCAGCAGCTGAGCTCAGTACGCGTCTTTACTCTGCTGGATGGAATCACTCACTGACCAAAGCGTGGTCCCAGCTACTCGGTTTCGCAGTGTTCTAGGAAGACTTGGCGGCTTATTGGAACACATCAACTGGGAGGAACGTAATGTGACATTTTTCACGTTCCGCCATTCAGTGTTGATTCTGTTCCACTCTTTCCATTACCTGTCATTATTCCTGTCCTCGCTCTTTATTATTATTTTTCACATGCAAGTCCTCTCTCTCTGTTCCTATGGTTCCCTCACACTAATTCACCCTCGCTTCCAATTTATTCTAACGGTGTAAAGCTGAAAGCTTCCAATGAAAATACGTGAATTTCAGAAGATTTTTAAAATCCCATTTTTTAATTTTTTTATGGCTCATCGGTCATCTGAGCAAGAAGCTTCTGACGGAAACCTTTATTTGGAAGAGACGTTGTGGGAGACATCAGAGTTTTAAATAAGAACGAAAAGCCTCAACATGAAGGAGCAACTTCAACTTAAAGAAGAACCTCCATCTTTGAGCAATGACGTTCGTCCTTCGAGGGGCTACCAGGATTGAACGGTCGTGTGTCTTTGTGTCAGCCCTACGATGAACTAGAGACTTGTCCAGGCTGGACCCCGCCTCCGATGCTATGACAGCTGGGATTGGCTCCAGCGACCCTCGCGACCCAGTGATGGACAAGTGGTTGAAGATGAATGATGAATGAGCGATAAGTGAAGAGCCGACTGAATCAGAGGCTCAGAACAAAACCCAAGACTTGAACACTGCACCTGTGTCCTTCTTCAACAACCAAAGTTTTCCTTTTAATAAGTCGAACCTCAGACTCTTATTCCCAAGACAAGCTCGGAAAACCCGACAGCTTCATTTGACGCACGCAAACAATACGCGTAATTATTTTCATGGCTTCAAAACAAACAATTAAAACAGTTTTCCCTCGGAAATCATCACTCTTGAATGTATCTGCGTTCAGCGAGGCCCCAGCCGGGGGAGTTTGAGTCAGAAAGAGGCGATGGAGTATTTTAATTTTGAAGAAAAAAGAAACACACACACGCGCACAAACCTCAGAAACAGAACAACATCTGAACGGCTCGAGGTGCCACATTGATTCTGCTGGGAGACATTAAAGGGGATGACTCAAAGAGAGGTCTGGCTATTACCTGCTGCTACACAAGATGCTGGTTGTGGAGGATTAGGAATATAAGACCTTTGCAAGCTCCTGTTGGAGGAGGAAAAGGAGACGGTTTTTAAACTGCAGGATATGAAGAACTTTAATTTCATTTTCCAATAACTTGAAATATTTTTACAACAATTCTGGAAAAAATAAAAGTGCCCTCTGGGATTTTTCTGGTCATCGGCGAGCAGGAAATGACCCAGGAGCGATCTGAATGCAGAATGATGCATTAAAAGTAGCATGAAGGAGCAATTTCTTCAATTTGCCAACTTTCTTTAAAGCCCCATTATTTTTAAAAGGAGTCACAGTGACGGCCAATCCTCCTCCTCACTCCGCCGTGCCGGCTCTACGAGCCGATGGCTCACTGAATTTTGTGTAATGAGATTTGCTGACGCACGCGCTCGGCACTGGGACGCCTCAGCAGTTGCTCTTGTTCAGCTTCCCTCTCTAATTCTCTCCATATTTGTTTTCTGCCAGGGAAGAAATACTCCCTTATTATCTTCCATGTCTCTCTGAGGAGAAGGTGAGAGCTGTGGCGTGGGAGCACATGCTCAGCTCGGAGTGGAACAAATGACGCAACAGTCGAATGTGTGTGTAGGAAGGAGGTGGAGACTGCTTCCTGGCGCGAGGCCATGATTGTGGTATCGTGAGTGACAACGCCGCCATCGTCCGCTGTCATTTCACCACCGTGCCCTGCAGCAGGATGTGTCATGTCAGGGCGCGCGTAAGACTTAGCAAGGTCTCTGCCTCAGGCGCTTCGCTTTGGTCTCTGACGCTGAAAAGAACCTCACACACACCTCAGAGACTTCTCCCAGCTGCCAGATCCCCCCCCCCCCCCCCCCCCCCCAGGTGGAGTTCACAGGGAGCAGGTGTGTGTGTGTGTGTGTGTGTGTGTGTGTGTGTGTGAGCCAGATGAGGAGTTATCGTCACTAATAAGAGCCATTAAATGCATTAGTCGTGGATCTCTCCGCCTCCGATGAGACCTGCTTTTGTGCGCACTCCTTCCTCCCTGTCGCACTCACAGATAAAGTTTGTGCTCAGTCCTTTTGTCTGCGTCTGCCTCACACGGTCCCTTCTCTCCCAGGATGTGGTGTTGGCAGCTGCTGCTGTCTGTTTCCACCCAAAAGTGTAAAGAAAAATCACTTCAGTGCCTCATGAGAACATGTGCAATGAGCAACATCAGTGCCCCTTTCTTCTGATTAAAGTGTTTGTCCAGGAAGAACGGACTAAGTGCAGTGAGCAGAGAGGTTCAGTCCCTGCTGGGACCATCACTGGGTCGCGGGGGGTTGGGGAGCCAATCCCAGCTGTCGTTGCATGAGAGGCGGGGTTCACACTGCCGAAGTCTCCAGTTCACCGCCTAAAGTAAAAAGCTAGAATGGCTTTTTTTTTTTCAAGCTAAGTTTATTTTTCCCTAAGGTTTCGCTTGTTGTCTCATTCTTATCGAACACAGTACAGTTTTGCAGAATCATCTTATCATAATCGTCATATGATGATTGGGACATTGACAGGATGCATCAATTCCATGTTGACTTACTGTGTTATCCAACTCTGGCTTTGTCATTGAAAGTGATCCTTAATCAAACATTTAATTTACGATTCATCCCGCCCCAAGCTGTTTCATTGCAAGATCAAAACGTTCACGCTCAAGTCTGTGGATTACACAGGAATTCAGTAGTAAAAGTATCTATTTGCATGAGCTGTGACATGTGTCCACAGAATGCAGCAAAAAAAAAGATTTCCCCTAAACCTGTTGGATGACTTGTTGTTTTCATTCTCTGACCTGGTTACATAACTGTTAGTTGTGCCCAGTTTGTGCCTTCATCACTTCATTTTGTTAAATTTAATTCCATTAAATCTTACGAAAGCCAGCTTTAGTCTCTTCCTCCGTCAGTTTTCAGAAGTGTGCAGGATTTATTCTTCCCTGGCGGACGGCTCCGAGCCGCTTGATTCAACAAACTGGCCCCGTCGGACAGAACTCCTGACGGGTGCCGCATCAGCGTGTGTTTCTGCAGTGGCTTGAACTCTGTGATCCAGATGTTCTCTGGAAGAGACATCATGCTTAAATCTACTCTGGCTCAGTGATGGTGTTCTGTTATGAAATTGAAGGAAGGTTTTGGGAAAGGTCAGAGATGTTGGATCGGTCCTCTTCCATGCTTTGCATTGCCTGGCCTCTGAGCACTGGCTGAAGCAGCTGAATTTCTCAGTAAGAAGGTTATTCATAGTGTGACCCTGGGCTGAACGCCAATGGAAATAAGGACATGGGGAGAAAAACCAGATGCTTCATATTGGTAACAAAAGCCTTACTTGCATGTTGGATTTTTTTTTTTAAAACAATTGAGGCACAAAGTGAACTGAAGGTTTCTGCAGGACAACAATGACTGAACTTGAAACCTGTCAGAACCAATTCAGCAGTCCTCGCAAAGTTAAATAAAGTTTGCAAAAAAAATGTCACGCTTACGAGAAAGAATCGTATGTCTTTTGTGTAGAAGAACTTTCCTGTTTTTTAATTTGAATCCTTGTAAAACTGGAAGTTTGACAGTGTCCTTGTTGGACACGTGGAGATCCGAAGTTGCTAAACTTCACTGTTCCTCCCAGTGGCCAGTAAACTGGAGCAGGATGATCTAGTTTCACTTCATCAGGGAGCAGCACAACCTCAACAGTGCGCATAGACCGAGCTGCTTGTAAATAATCCCATAAATAAAAATATAATTTAAAACAAATAAATGAACGTAAATGTGGAGTACTTTATATTCTAAAGTCAAATATTCCCCGATATTCATTCCCTGACTGAGCAAGAAGCAACTGTAGAATAAAGCAGGTATTTTTTTTATACCCATGTATTGTGTTTGTCTGCTTTCGTCTTCTGTTTGAAAAGATTTTTTGTCTTGGACTAAAACAGACATCAGTCTTTTTCTGAGGACAAAGCTGTTAGCTCCTGGTCAGGTGAGACCCTATGGTCACACCTACGGCCATAACCATGTGACGGGAGCGTCTCCTGCGAAGACGCCACTGAGTCACACTGACGGAAGGGTCAGTCAGGATGTCTCCACCTTGTGCTGAGGTCCTGCACCTTTGTGGAAATGCAGCGGTAAATCTCTGCAGACCTCCTTGAAGAGAACAACTGAAACTAGTGCCAACGGCTCACTGGGGTCCTCCTCTGTAACAATGGCCGTTCCTCCCTCCTCACTTCCTGTCTTTCACAGCAAAGACACACCAACAGAAACAGACGTGACATTTGAGTTGGCTGAAGTGGAATCACACACATAATCTGCATGTGATCCAGGAGCATCTCAGGGAAACGATGACATCATTCTATATTGTGACATCACCCCAGCCAGTTTGAAAGCATGACATCATCTCCTTGGCATCTAACCCCTCCTCTGGGGATTTTCTTCTTTCTCTTTGGACTGGCAGAGTCAGGTTCATTATTCATGAGCGGCTTCCCTGAGCGAGGCGGCCTCTATCTGCAGGGCCTGGGGTCCGTAAAGCCGCCGTAAAGCCGCCGTAAAGCCTTGCGGTGACGGTGCCGAGTATAAACACTTGACTCACACTGCAGCAGCGATATTAGAGCTCTGTTGAGCCCCATGATGAGCTGATGTCATGATGACAAAGCCAAAACACTGCTCCTGCAGAGAGAGCAGCGTTTAACCAGCGTTACCGTGCAGGAAGTGAAAAGACACCCAGCGGAGGTTTTATGTCAGACATGCTGACACATCGACAGTCAGTGTCAGCTCTTTTATTATTTTACTCCAACTGCCACATCACAAGGATAAACAATTCATTGGGTTTTGAACAAGTGTTACTGGTTTTTCTCTCGTGTACATTTTAATTTGGAGGCTTTCTCCTTTACTGGGCTCATCCAGGAATCTGCACTGTGAACGTGAGAGCATGTGTCATGCAGCTCATGCACGTTGTGCTGTTGTCTGTTCCTTCGTCACCGGGCCAGAATCGTAGTGAAATAAATAAACATAGTTTTACAACAACCAGCACAAAACGGCAAACATACAAAGTCAGAGTCAGTGGATGTTTCATCAAATTAAAAGGAAAACATCTTGATCTCCTTGCTTCAGCTCAAAGATCGCAGCCATGCTGGGTTTGCAACCTCAAGTCGCTCCTGTTCCACTTTATGTCCAGAAATTAAAGAAAACCCTTGAATACAGACGCAGGTGGATGAGTTTGGGTTGAATTGATCAGTAAGTTCAAATAACCAGTCCCAGCACAGCAACAACAAACAGGACAAAGAGAGGCAACAGACTGAGGGCAAGTATGAATACTGTGGGCGGGGGGTGTAAAACAGAACAAGATTCCCTCTCAGGTCTAAAATCATGGGGATTAAATTGCAGATTAGATCATTATGAAAAAATGCATTAATCTAAACAATCAATGTTAGAGGTCGGTCAGATTAAATGGCTCTATTTTTCACTATTAAAACTTCATCACACACCAAGAAGATGATGTCACCCCTGCACACTGGCAGGGATGATGTCACTGGAGGGAATGATGTCATGTCTCTATTTTGAATGCACGTAGGTGCGGCTGCTGCCGCAGCGTGATTCCCTCCTTATACTCCATTGCTGACCCCGTCATCTTTAACCCCATCGCCTTCACTGCACCGGACTGTGTTCGTATCACTGATGAAGAAATATTTAGGCAATTGGCGGCTTTAGAGAACTCAGCAGATTTCTGCCATTTGTTTTTATGAGTAATATTGACTGGATTTTTGAGTTGAATGTGTCTGCATGTTTTTACACTGTTTAAAGACATCCAGTTAAAAAAAAAAAATCTAATTTAATCAGAGTCTGGATATTTTAGGTACATGTTAAAAAACAAACTTTTCTAGAAGTCTTTTTTTTGTGTGTGGTTCGCGTGTCCTGAGAGCGGTTTATCTTGTCGGCTTCACCCTTGCAGCCTCCAGTGCCGAGCAGATAGAAAGGTTCAGAACGAGCTCTGCAGTCGTAATTAAAAACCGAGAATGTGAAGCATAAATCAGGAGACAACCTCGACACGCGCTGCAGCGAACAGAGAGCGCCGCCAGATAATGAGACACAGTCTCATCTGTAATAATCCGTGGGCTGTCGAACAGAAGCGATGCGCCTCCATCTTGACGCACACAAAGGAAATCAATTTGCAAGAGAATGCTTCCCCTCCACTTTACGTAGGGCCGTTTAACACAATGACGCACTCTTTCGACGTCATGAAGTTTGACAGCGGCTGCACCAGCTGTCTGTTGAAAACCTGCACTGAGGCCACAGGGGCCTCCCAGCTGTGTCCGAGGGAAGCCTGGCTTTCAATCAATCAATCAGTCAATCAGATCTGATTTGTACAGCCCATAGTCACAGATACAGTTTGTCTCAGAACGCTCTAGGCTGTGACATCATCTGCCCGTAACCCCTAACTTTAGAGGGTATTTCTTATTGCACAGTAATAATCCAATGACATCACATTGTGTGTAGATATTAATAATTGTCAACGCCTTTTGCTAGAAGGAAATGGCTTTAAATACCCATTGCAATGAATGTAAATATATATAAATATAAGTGGGGTGTGGCTTCATGTGCAGAGGATGGGAGGGTGTGTCTAACTTTGAGCCTAAAGTATAACGCTACAATAACTTTTCTTTTCAAGTTTATTTTTCCGTAAGGCTTCAGGTGTTATCTTATTCCAGTTGAACACAATACAGTTCTGCAGAATCATCATGCTGTTTGGTTTTGGGACGTAGCTGTGGTGTGTCAGAAGATAAATAGAGTTTAAAAAATTCCATGTTGACTTACTGTGTAACCCAGCTCAGGCTTTGTCATTGAAACTGATTCTAAGACAAACATTTAACTTACGATTCATCCTGCCAGGAAGATTCCCTGACATCCACCGGCACGTCTACGGAATAATGGATGCAAAATAAAACCACACACACTCACACACACAAATTCACAGTTCAACTTAATAAGGATTTCCACCCACAGACAGTATCAGTTTACATAAACACAGATCAGGTCTCACATCAAACCCACTCAAATCCACCCCGAGAACTGATGTCGATAAACAAGGAAGCTTATGTCCACAACAGAGGACAGAGCTCCAGCAGCCTGGAAGACAAGTGGCAAACAAGCTTTTGTAAATTTAACAATTTCTGTCGCGTTGAATTCTTTTTATTTAAGGCTGCTGTTGGAAATTCTGTCTGCTTGTTATCGTCATCTTGTCCCTATGCCGTGGTAAAAAAAATGTGCGCTCCTCATCAGTAATGTACGAGTTTATACAACGATTCAAAACGGCAGCATGGAAGTGTTGGGAGGCGTTTTCCACGTTTATAAATACAACCCTCATTGAGGGCCGCACAGGCAGCACAACGAGATCCTTCACTGTTTGGGCGTCTCACGAAGCCTCAGAGCTAATAGTGATCCAGACATACTTTCCATTCAAGTCACAGATTTTTTGGTGGCCTGTCTGTTTGCATTTGGAAAGATCTGTGAAATATGCAGTGTGGCCGCGGACACCCACATCTGGATGCAGACTTTTTTCCAGGACCAAAAACAAGCCGTTTTCTTGAGCTGATTTTGAGTAAAGGGGAAAGTGAGGAGATGCATGTGGGCATCACCTCAGCGTGTTTGCTCCTCTGTTTGTGCAGCCTCCTGCTTCACATGGATGCAGCATGTACGACAGCCGGCGAGCGTCCGCTTCTCAACAACACAGTTCCACAAAAACAGGGAGTGGAGCACAGAGGCAGGCGGGACGCTGTGTCATGTGACAGGAAAACACTCCAATTAACCTGTGCTTCATGTTTTATAGGTCATCATTTCAATCTAAAGCAGATATAAGCTCGAAGATAAGTCGAATAATTGATAAAGAAAGTGTTGAACAATAAATAAAGCATTTTGAATGCAGCGCAAGAGGAAAACTAGACTAGCACAAATTTAGTACACGAATATTCTGAGTAAGTATTAAAGGACATTTCCTCTGCACTACTACGTGGTTTTTGTATTGTAGAAGTCACATAAATTGTAGGAGTTCCAGAGGCTCCTGAACGCATCACAGTGGGCTGGCCTCCATTGTGTCTGTCAGCGCCTCCCTCCCTCCCTCCCTCCCTCCCTCCTCCTCTCCCTCCCTCTCTCATCTTTACTCCTGGAGGCTCGGCAGGCTGAGCTCATACGTCAGGGAAGCAGCAGCAGTGTGTGAGTGCGCGTGAAAGCCATTTTTTCTTGGGACACCCTCAGTCTCACTCATGGACGCGGAGACAGATGTTCACTGAGGACATTGAGACTCTGTGACTGGGAGCGACGGGAGCAGCGACCCTGAGGAGCGGAGCAGGAGAGACGTAAGAACACCAGTTATTCTGGAACCAGTGCAGAGGTCTGTCCCCTGGTCCCAGTCTCAGTCCTCACCCTACTCTGTCTCCTCAGAGGTGGGACCTCATCTGTCCAGATGTGTCCACTCATCTCCAGCTGTCTGTTCTTCATCAAACAGCCTGCACTGTTGTTATTTGAATGACTTCCCATTGTTTGCATCTTTATTTCCCTCAGTGAGTCATAGGGCTCCTTGTTGCTTTGTTTACCACATTCCATCATTTTGATCACTGCTGTTTTGGTCTTCATGGAGTCACGTTTAGTTTCCTCTTCTTCACGCTGCTCCTGTATCTCACTGGAGAAAAAGCACCTTAGTTAACTTTGCTCCTGTCATAACTTCTCTCCAAGTGTTTGCTGCTTTAGTCCACTTATCTTGTGTCTTTTGCTTTAGAAGTTTCATTCTTAAGTTCTTCTGTTGATGGTGCTCCTTCTGCTTTGGTGGATGAACATGATAGGTGGTAATGAAGACGATGGGGGGGGGTGGAGGTGCCAAACAAGCCCTGGCTGGTCTGAGTGAGTCAGACCTGGATGAATAGTTGGCGAGGTGGAGTCCTTGGAGGAGAGAGAGGGGAGGGCTGCTTCCCATGCATGTGGAAAATAGTCTCGTCTTGATCCAGTGTAATGTTTTCCAAAAAGAGACAAAAGATGAGAAGGAGCTGCACGAGGCTGAACTTGGTTAAATGAGTCATGAGCTGCACAATTTCCCCCGTCTGCAGCTCAGAAACAGTGAGAATCAGTGTCTCAGTATCTCAGTTACACTGCGCCTGCTTCGGTGTCCCTGGCTGGCGTCCACCTTTAAGACATTAAGAGTGTGGACATCGTCCTCTTGAGCCTTTTTTCCAGTTGGTTGTCTCTGAACGTGAATGTGCAAAAAAAAAATGTGACTCACAACTGCCTGAAGCCCACGTGATGTACAACAAACACACTCACACAGTGGACAAAGAGCTGCTCTGTCAGACATCAATGAATCGATCCATTACCAGCCATCTTTACTGTTGCGTCTTTAGAGCGCATACGGAGGGTAACAGTAAGGACTGCAGCGCGGCTCGTGTTGAGAGATGAGTCGTGTCGTCATGAGCAGTCGACTCCAGACGTACCTGATGAATAAAGCTGTTTCCGATTCTGAAACTTTGCGGTGAAATAGTTTAAAAAAAAGGAGTCGCTGATACTATCTCAGTATGTTCGTTTGTCCAAGTAATAACTGCAACAACTGAAAGTGCTCAGTTACTAACTCACAGTAATGATCCAGTATTCAAAATATGAGCTAAAATCTTAAGATAATAACTGACTTGAGCAAATATTTAGTCATCCTGCAATATATGCTATATTCAGTGTGATCTGTCAAAGCTAGTGAACGCGTCGCTTTAATCACAACCTCGGGCTGATATTGAAATATTTTGCCTTTCTTCAAACAGAAGCAAAACGTGTACAAAGAGTAACTGTCATAAATGAGTAGTTTTCTTTAACTTTAGTGGTAAAGTACCAAAGGAAAACACAAATCCACGGGAATCAAACATTTGTTTTAAAGTTGAAAGCACAGAACATTTGAATAATAACATTTAAATATTAACAGTTTTGAGGTGGCAGGTGGCAGTTCATCCACCAAAGTTAAAGTTTCCCTCCTTGTTAAAACTGAAACAGAAAACATTGACACACTCACACTTTCACACCTGAGTGTGTGTGTGTATGTGTGTGTGTGTGTGTGTGTGTGCGTGTGTGTGTGTGTGTGGATGGGGGGGAGTACCTGTTGTTTTTGTTTACTGTGCCTCTGATCGTGGTCGTATGTAATATAAAACACACTGAGAGATCCTAACTCACACTGGGGGGGAGGTGCTGCACATTTACGGATCGGTCTGTTAATGATCAGCATATTAAACACGCGCACACTGAACTGGACACACTGTTCTGATGCTGCTGGTTGCCACCTCATGGTTTTGCATATCACTGAATTAGTGGTTGTTATCAGTGCATTCATTTGTCGCTTCTCTCTCGGCAGCAGAGCAGGTCGAGGGGAGCTTCGTCGTGAAAGGCGGAGACGTTCAAAATGTAAAAAAAATGACAACGTGTTTATCACAGAGGAAGTATTTTTACACCGGTATGCCTCCCTCACCCAGTGCACTGCCACAGCCGCCGTGGTTTTCTGACATTCTGAGGGCAGCTTCCCCTTTACCTAACGCATATCTGTGAGTCTAACTGACAAAAGGTCAAAGTTTAAAGCACAAAAATATAATCTGTGAGGCCGTCGCGATCTTGACCTTTGACCTCGACCAGTTCGTGTGCGCGTCTTACTGAGCAGACCTCCTGGAAGTGGTCCGGAGGTTCCACGTTACCAAGGTAAGGTGTTTTTTGAGGTCTCCTGAGTCCAACTGAAACGACCAAATTACGATGAATCCCCCCCAACGGCCTCTGACTGTCTGTGAAGCGGAGGAATAAAAATGTGCTGAATGGAAAGTTCGGATTTGAGGCAAAGACAAGATAATACAGAGGCATATTGTTAGCAACATGTTGGTGGTTGTGAAATGATTATGTCATGGCTCGATGGCTTCCAGAGGAACTGAAGAAGAAGCTGTATTCCTGTCTGGTGCTGCAGGGCACAACTTGTTTTCCTCAGGAATGAACTGCAGCTGTGGGAATGGGTCGTGCTCTTATCACCGAGAGATCTGCCTTGAATTTGATGTGTTTGAGAAACGACGCTTATTCAATGCAGAATGTGTTCATGCATTCAGTCATTTTTTTTTCATTGCATCACCTACTTCTGATTTATTCTCTCAGGACACAGCTCTGCAGTCAACAGCGTTTGGACCAGTCCTCACCTTTCGTCTCTGTCTCTCTCCTCAGTGAGATTCACCCCAGCTGAAGCCCAGTGAGGCCATGCTGACACTATGACGTCTACAATGTGAGTGATACCGCTCCGGATATAGATTTTATCTTTGGTTCGATCGTGATGGGAGTTTCCCTCTTTCTGCAGAAAAAAGTTGTTCCACCAGAAAAAGAGAAAAACGATCAGTATCATGTTACTTTAAGATGTTTTTCTCATCATCTCTCATCTTTTATGATGAATCATGACATGTTGGCTCTTCTGTTGTACTCTGTCACTGTTCCATGTTCCTGGCACAGCGGCATTCAAGTTGATCCTTCTATTTTGTCACTTCAGATTGAGAAATAACCGTTTCTCCCTGACACTTATGCAGAGGCCGTGCAAACAGTTCCAATGATTCGTGTGTGATTTAGGAAATGTATAAAAAAAAGATATTTTGATGAAACCCAAATTAACCTTATTTTTTTTAATCTCTTCTCTTTTATGTTTTATTTTCTTTCCATCTATTCTCTGCAGGTTTCAGTCCGTGATGTTGACATTCCTGATGCATAATACCCTGCTGTCCCCTGGTGAGTTGAAAACATAAAAGGACTGTGTTTTGTTATTGTGAAGGAGTCCCTCAGGGTTCTGCAAGGGGATTCGTTTTGTTTTTTTTTTGAATGTGTATTTATTACAATTTAATACACACAACGGAATCTTGTATATTTCAGCTACTCACTAAACACACATCCTACAAAGTTTAAGTTTTCACAAAGGCTAAAAGTTATTTTCCACTTTATCACCAAGAGTGATTTACCAAAACAAACCTCTGAGTAAACACATGTTTAAAAGTGCTTCAACATTGATAAACCTTGACTAATAGTATCGGAAAAAGTATGATACCGTCAAAATGCAGGTTGCATGTTTACAATACAACTAGATGTTTTATACCCCAGTTCCCATGACTCCTTCCATGTTATCCGTGTTGCTTTTCTTTATCAGATAAAAGTAGTAGTTTTGTCTTGGAGTGATATTTGTATTATCAGCCCCAGGTTTGAGGAAGTAACATGTCATGTAATCTCCAGTAGCTCAGGACAGCTTCATACCACTGTTGACACACGAGTCCCTGATATTTATTACAGTGGGACCGTAGCCAGATTTCCCTCATCGGCATGTTCGGTCGAGGCTGCCAAACTGACCTCCACTGACAGAGCAGGTTGTTTGACCATAACTCTCCCCTGCTGGTCCTGACGTCAATAATCTGTTAGGTGTTCACTAACGAGGTCTTTGTTCTCTCCTCAAGGCCTTTACTGATTTTCACAGACGCGGCTAGAGATAATAAACATGACTCCTACAGGATCAAACTATGAATAGAAATATCTCCTGGTATGAAATACAAGATAAAACAGATTAGCCTTAGCTTTCGTGTTTTATTAAAAACATATTTGCAGACCCTCAGCATAGGGAAGAAGGTAATATTCCCATGTGGCTCGCATGGTGCACACAAAACCTTCAAAGTAAAACTGTTGAGTTAGCGTGTGTGCTCTTCTGTGGCAGGTGTTCGGTGTTTGAAACCCGCGGATGGAGCCTCCCTCCGGGCCCTGGACCTCCCGTGGCGCGATGAGCTGTGCTGCAACTCACTTACAAACCGCTCTGGATCAGTGCTGCCGTACGATCCCCGCTGCAGCTTCGCCGGCTCTGCAGCGGAGTCACGGCCTCGTGAGGCCTCCGACCTCAAGAGTCCATTCAACACTGGTATGAAATGGGATTCTTTTATCTCTCACTGGGACGATTGTAAATCAAATTTTCACTGTTGAGTCGAACTACAGAGGGCAGACGTTGATCTCTGCATGAGGCCCCTTGCTGTGTTTGTTTACCTGGCTCGTCTTAGCGATGCACTTGTGATCCCGTAGAGCAAACAGGCAGGTTTGATGCTCAGCTGAACAAACTGCAGGTGCCCACGGCCACGCCGCCCGTCTCTGACAGAGACGCCTCTGGAGATCAGCCCGGCTTGATCGTAACACTTTGATGGATTTTTATCCAGAGTCCCTCCTGTGAAGGTGGCCGAGGGTGCGAATCCTGAGCTGTGAGCACGTCACACGAGGGCCATCACCACCAGCGGGGGCAGAACCAGCTCCGCTCATTCCTCAAGAAATGACGTGATCAGATTAACATGAATTATTTTCTTACCGTTTCTTCAGAACTTCCATTTTCCTTTATTAGTTCTTATCAAGATAAACTGGTACGTGCAGGATTGCTTGAGGGTCATGCGCCTCTGAGCGCCTGCCTCGCTGTAACAGGATCTCCTAATACTGTCAGCGTGAAGGTGGAGGTGAGCCATCAATGAGGCATCAAAGAAGATTTGCGCGTTTGCATCGATCTGTGACGAATTTGTGTGACGCATCCAAGTCAATGGTGGCAGAGCCTGATCTGTGCAGTGCTAATTAAACGGAGCCGTTAAAGGTGTGGGTTGTGCATCTTTTGACACAACCAGCTCCATGTTTCACACATGCCGAGGTCCACAGGGTGCGAATCAAGGGTGTGAAGTCTTTACTTACATGCTAGTCAGTCTGGGTCGTTTCAGCCTCACAGCTTTTGGCTCTGCAGGGCAGAGGCCAGCACGAGCTGTATGGAATTATTTGTCGTTATCATGTGGGAGATGATGTGGTAAAGGGAACCTTTTCTTGAACCTTATATCACTTATGAGTCAGTGTGGATGGATCGTTAAAGAAAGCAAAGTTTCAATATCACATCCATGCGTTTTTAGAATATTCATGGCCCCCTGCAGATAAACCGTAATGTTCATAATGCTGCTGCCATCTTAATCATGAATTAATCCAACATCACGTTTCCTTGGCTTGACTGAACCTGCTGAGCCTCTTCGTACTTCACCACTCAGCAGGAAATAATAACACGTTTCTCAGAAGCCGCCATGGGTTGGTGGGGGAGGGGGTGTCACTCTCAACATGGACGCTGCCGCTAACATGAAAATCTAATTTTTTCATCAGGCATCTGTTTGGACATACTGTGCAGGATCGACGAAGACTGGGAAAAACTGATGTGTAATGTAAAGTCTCAAACATCGACCGCTGAGGACACAGGTTCTGTGGCGATTGGCTTCCAGCATCTGCTGTGAGTATCACCCTCATGCTTTCCTTTTCCACAGGGGGTCCTTCGCATTCATTATTCTGTAGCCGGGCAGCACGGTGGTGCAGTGGTGACTGCTGCCTCGTCATGAGAAGGTCCTGGGTTTGATTCCCGGACTGAGCTAGGAGGCCTTTCTGTGTGGAGTTTGAATGCTTGTGTGGGTTTCCTCTGGGTACCCCAGTTTGCTCCCACAGTCCAAAGGTAAACTGGTAATTAGGTGAATAGTTGTCTGTCTCTGTGTGTCACTCCTGCGATGAACTCGCGAATTGTCCAGGGTGAACCCCCGGCTCTCGCCCAGTGACCGCTGGGATTGGCTCCAGCACCCGCCGCAACCCAGTGACAAGCAGTTGAAAGTGAATGAATATTCTGTAGAGGTGCAGGTGCAGGTGTGCAGAATGTCAGGGAATCTTCGTTAAATGTTTATCTTAGGATCACATTCAAAGAAGCATATGTTGGGTTCCACAGTAAGTCAACATGGAATCCATGCAGCCTGTCAATACCACTGCATTTATCTCCTGACTCACTGCAGCTATGACGTAAAACTAAACGACCGATTATTCTGCGGAATGTGTTAGATAACACCTGGAACCTGAGTGTGCAGGTTATTTATTATTATTATTTTTTATTCTTGCACAAAAAATAAAGACTAATTGCAGGTAAAGGTAATTGCAGCTTTCATTTTCAGCTCAAAGTTAGACACATCCTCCCATGCTCTGCACAGGAAGCCACACATGACTTATCTACATTCATCATCATGGGGTATTTAAAGTCTGCCACTTCCTTCTAGCTACGAGTCCTGTGATGGTGTGTTTGATAAACAGAGTGATATTACTGTGGCTCTAGATCTCTAGTAGTGGGGTTGGATTAGAGGCAGCAGGTAGATATTGCACAGCATCAAGCACAATCCAAGGAAATTATTATTACAACCCTGAGCCAACTATTATTTTGGCATTTGACTGATTTGTGCACCCAACAGCCAAGTAAGAAACAGATTTAAAGAAATTATTTGAATAAAAATAAATAAATAAATTTATAAATAAAAAAAGTCTAAAATTAATAAAATATCACTCTGAAGAAGAAGCATTGAATGAAACATGATGCTGATAAAAAAAAAAACTAACTATTTGCATGTAATTTTTCATAAAAGTGTTTTTTTTTATTTAAACTTGTCTCTTCCTCTCGTCCATTTCCAGGTCCCAGAACGATGATTCATGGGTGAACGATGGGGAAACTGTGTCAGACAATCCCGTCGTCTGTGAAGTGGACGATTCCTTTGTTTGTTCTGTTCCTCTTGACGCCACAACAAACTTCATCACTGTGGTAACCATCAGCCTCTCCGACACCAAAGCTCCGCTGGTCCGGCTCAGGATCCCTGCCCGGCCTGGTATGAACGTGGATTACGTTTTGTACTTGTCTACTTTTTTGTTGTAAACGCTCACAAAAGATACAGTCATAGAAGATGACTGCGCTGCACTATTTTAGGCCTCTTGGAAAGGCAGCTAATAAACATTCTAGTACCGCAGAGGAGTGGCCAGACCTTTTGGCATATTGGTTTTAAGTGGAATTACAGGAAGTCATGAAAACAGTGACTGCCCAGCCCACTGCCCAGTCTTTCACTTACTGCCATTAATGTGTTGAGCATAAAGTCAGACATTTGGGAATCTGGGGAGATTTTAAACATTTACCAAAGTCAAGCTTCAAAGTGATGAAACAAGCAGAGATCAGAAGAAAAGACATCTTCTGATTGGAAGACATGACTTGAATACAGCCCAGCGCTGCGGAGCCACGGCGCTGTGTGTGTGTGTGTGTGTGTGTGTGTGTAAGATGTGAGGTCTCCACAGTGACAGAGAAGGACTATGGTGTGTTTGCTTTGTCCTCTTGGTCAAACCGCCGGGGGCAGAGCAGCATCTGAGATTTAACCACTGATTTTCTGGATTCAGTGTTTAGTTCACTTTGCTGCAGTAATCATGGATGTTATTTGGAAAGTCATCAAATGTTGCATCACCCTAATTTAATATGTAAACGATGCTCTCTGAAGGAAAATGATCCTCCGTCTGGGAAAGAAAATCTTGAGCTGTTACTCACGGTGTTGAGTAATCGCTGCTAGAGCCACGTCCTTGTGGTTTTATTAGACCCAATTTTCTTGTCTGAACTGGGACATGTTTGTTATTGTACCTGTTTCTCATCAGCGATATAAAAGCCATTTCACCTTCTTATATCTCCTGTGTATATTTGAAGACCAAAAGACGAAGTGTATTATTAATCCCAAGCGTGCTTATAAAATGAATCAATGTCTTTATTTTCCATGACGTGACTGGTCTATTCACTGAATAATGATAATCTGAGTATGGATCTTTGCTGCGTTTGCTGCGAGAATAATTGTGTCTTTCAACGAAATGAATTTACCTGTGAGAACGAAGGATTAAAACCCAACACAAATGTAGGATTTTATTGGGAACATAATCCCTTTAATTTCATTTACAGTTATTGCTTGGGGCTGAGTGACCTTTCGAAAATGCAAAGTGCTCTTACAGCAGGATTAAAGAAACGTCTGATTATTGATTGTGTCGTGGAACACGTGGTTCAATTTGTTCGTGTTCTTGTTCCTCAGAGAAACCGAGTCCTCCCGTCAACCTGTCGCACATTCAGACCATAGAGGCTGAGCTGATTTTACTCTGGGATGACCCCTCGGACTCCAGGATGGGTCCGCTGAGATATGAGGTCCGGCACTCCTTCAACACCACTCACCCGGCCTGGCAGGTAAATACTGACCTGTTATACACAACATGCATGAGGAACACCGTGACCGGCAGCATAGCTTGATCGTTAGGGGTCCATTATTGTCTTTAAATCTCTTTTATAAGATCAGGAGTGTAAAAATCAGATTTGACATTTATTAAAATGGAGAAAAAGTAGACAATACTTTCAGAAGCTGGAATTACAATCAGTCTCTTTATTAGTCAAATTGTCATAAAAACCCACTAATTTCTTTGTTGGGAATAGTTTGATTATTATAACATCAAATCGTCTGGTGAGCGGTACATGACTTAGTGGCAGTCTTGTCCTCTTTTAGCGCTGAGCTAAAGCTGAAATTCAGATTCAGAAAACTTTATTTATCCCCAAAGGGCAATTTAATAAAATGATAATAAATAAAAATGTATTTCATTACACTTTCATTTAGCTCTGTGTAGAAATATGCATGTATAGCTGAAGATTTCTGAGATATTTTTTATGTCAAGTATAAATTATGATAAACTGAGGGGATGAATTATCCGGGTTGATATCAGTTCAGCTCCATGTATTAGAACAAACAGATTCCACATGATCCATTATCTGGGGCTGGAGTGAATCACGGCAGCCTACCCAGCATTCAACAGTGCACTCAGTGTTCAGCAGTACGCTGACTAATGACACTCGAATGAATAACTGCAGCTTTCATTCGCAAAGTTTCTCAAAGGATTTCCATTGGTGTCCTTTCAGGTTATTTTGATGCCTATTTGTCCTGAATATATTCCTTCAAGTTATGGCCTAAGAAACCCTTTAAACATCAAGTGAAATGTGTCTGCACACCATTAACCATTGATTGATTGATTGATTGATTGATTGCAGTCCCGTGGTGATGACAGAGTCTGGTCTCCCCTCCGTCTGCAGGTGGTTTCCTCCGCAGAGCCCAGACTGTCTCTGGATCTGAAGCCGACACTGAACTACACCATCCAGGTTCGCTGCTCCAGCCCGGAGGAGCCTCCGCTGTGGAGCGACTGGAGCGAGAGTCATCACATCTACCTCCACTGTAAGAACCGTTCCTGACACAAACATGCGTACGAATACCAAAGAGTCGATTCCTTAGACAAGCTGCACGGTTTTTCTTTTCTTCCTCTGCCATCGTTGGTCGCCAAGCTTTGAGGAATTGTTTGAAAATCCCTGCAGAGCCATAGAGTTTGGGGCTCAAAAGATTCTTCAAGGTTTATTAAACTATGCAGAGAAATAACTGGATTTAAATTTGGCATTGCTGCTTGGTCCATGAATGTCTCAACACTGAATAAATACATTCCCATTCAGCTTTGTCCTGGAGTTTCCTGAGAGTACGAATTTGGAGTTTGGGCTATTTTGCTTCTTCTCCAAAGACTTGAAAAAAAGTGAGACAAAAAACAGTGATTCACTTTAATGAAAGTTTTCTTTTTCTGAGTTTGTCACCCACTCTGCTGATGATTCACTCCACACGGTTAGATAATGAACCCACCCCTCACTCCTTTCAAAACATCCAAAAAAAGGATTTTGTTGTTTGACTGGAGGTCTTTGTTTGACTCTTGTTTATTCCCTTCGTCCTCCCTGCAGTTTTTTTCCTTTGCCTTAAATAATAAAAAGAACAAAATGTATTTTTTATGGAAAAACAATATGAACGAGACAGTAATTAAGTTTCTTTTGTATGCGCAGCTGTGAGCTACATCCCCGAGAAAGTGGTGACTCACGCAGGGGAAGAAGTGACGATCTACTGTGTCTTCAACGACCACAGCGTCAATGCCAGCGCGGCCATATGGGTCCTGAACTTCCAGCAGACGCTGCACCGCAGCCAGTACCACCCCATCAACCAAAGGGTGAGGAACGAGAGAAGTGCAGGCCGCTGAAATGAGTGAACACAAGAGCTCTGACATCTCCTTCCCCTACACCCAGGTCAGCCAGATCACGGTGCGTCCCTCGGAGACTCGGATGTACGACCTGCTGCAGTGCACCAAAGAGTGGACCAACCCCTATAGCCAGATCTATGTCGAGGGTGAGCTGTGCGAAGAGCGGCTGTAGTGTGATTTTTTTTTTTTTTTAGTTCCAGGGGTCAGACTGAGATTCTGGGATCAGTTGAACAGAGAAAGTCACTTCTGAGTTTATGTTTGTCCTCTTGCTGCAGAGGACAAAGACAGGAAATCGCGTGCTGCTGTGTGACATCACAACAATGTGCCCTGAAGTGAACCCAGAGCAGAGGCTGCCTTGGGTTTATTTGTTTTTTCCTAAACGTATCACCGAGTGTGTGTGTGTGTGTTTCAGGAGCTTCCATTGGTATAAACTGTGTGACCAACGGGGACATCGATGCCATGGACTGCAGCTGGAAGAACACACAGTGGACTGAGCCCAAACTCAGATTCAGGTACACTGCCTTTTACAGCGTGTTTGGATAAAATGAAATCTGAAATAAACACCACAATAAATCCTGGAGGCCACTGAACATCACGTTCTCTGTTCACACCCTGGAAATCCTTGTTTTCCTTGTTTCCTGAGTCATGACCTCACTACAGCAATTAATCTGAGTTATCAGTATGTCTTACGTTTATTGACTTTGGCTTTACTCAGGTAATAATATCAATAGCAGGCGGGTGTCATCACTGAGTATCGTTAAAAGATGTCCAGCAGGGCAGGAAACGGAAGGAGCAGGAGGTTTCTGAACCTTTTCAACAACAAAACCACCCATTGCTGAAGAAACCTGCTGGCAGCAACACACGCAATCATATGATCACTGCACACATATCAGACGAGTTTGAGGGAAAGGACGATGAATGGCTGAGGATCACACAGGTGATGTGTGCTGGTCTCCGCGTTTCTCCAGGTGGTCAGACCTGCCGTGCGACCTGATGGAGGAGAAGGACAGAGCGGGCGAGGAGGTGGGCAAGCTGGGGCCTGCTTGTCTGCAGGTGAGATCCAAGAAGAGCTGCATCATTCAGCCGCTGAGGATGAACTGCTACAAGCTGTGGCTGGAGGTGGCGTCCCGGCTGGGCCCGATCAGATCCAAACCGGTCTACCTGTCGCCCATAGATCACGGTGAGGAGCGGTTGACTTGTTTTAGAGCTGACTGCAACCGTTTTCATACTTTGCTCCAACTCTGTTGTTTTCCTCCCTGCAGTAAAACCCAACACCCCCACTAATGTGAAGGCCTTGAGCCAGAGCAGCGGCGCCCTGCTGGTCACCTGGGAGCCCCCCACTCTGCCGGTCGAGGGGCTCCAGTGTCAGCTTCGGTACCACTCCCTGTCCATGGTGAGGGCTCAGCCGCAGTGGAAGGTGAGTGAAGGTTGGTCGATCCCTGAAAAAGAGGCAGGGGTTGTGTTCTCCTCAGCTCAGATCTTTGTCCCACGTCCCATCTGCAGGTCCAGAGTCCCGTGCGGGTTGCTTCCCTGGAGGTTGCGGTGCCGGACATGTGCCAAGTGTATGTGGTGCAGGTGCGCTGCATGCACACCAACGGCACCGGCTACTGGAGCGAGTGGAGCGACTCGGTTTACTCGGCTCCGCAAAACAGCCGAGGTAGAACATCCGTTATTTCCCTCTTCAGCCCTAAAATGACATCCAGCCTCCTGACTGTAGCTGTAATGGAACATGGTGCAGACAGGATGCTGCGGCGTTAAGCAATTGTTGGTTTCCTCCTCAGCTCCTGAGCACGGCCCTAATTTCTGGAGAATTCTTCAAGATGAGCCGCACAGAAACCAGACCAATGTCACGCTGCTGTTTAAGGTACACGCATGAAAAGACTCTACTCCACTACGATGGTACTCAGTACAAGGCAGTAGTACCTCCGCCAAGACCTTTTCGATTCAGCATTCATCATCAACGTTGCGCTTTGATCTCCAGGACCTCCCGGTGTCAGGGCGCTCCTACTGCGTGGATGGATTCGTCGTTCAGCATCAAGACTCGAGCGGCGTCGTGACGAGCGTAAAGTCAATCGAGCCGGCGTCCTTCTACAGCTTCGAGTGGAACCGGGAGCCGCAAACTGTGAGCGTGGTGGCCTACAACAGCCGTGGCAGCTCCACCAACAACATCAACATGACGCTGGAGCGAAAACCAAAACGTGAGTGGGCGGGGAAACCGTTTGTTCTTCTTTCAGTCAGCGTGGGCTGAGGTTATTCCTGAATATCAATTACTGGACTGTTCCCTCACTAATAATTCTTCATATTCGTAGTTATTCTAAATTATGCAGCTGACAACAGTCACTTATGGGAATAATACCACTTAAAACATGCGTCTATATGGATCCTGCAGTCATTAGCATGGCTGTAGTAAATGCCATTAGCAGAAGGCCAAGAGGTTTGTTTTTGAGTCATGGTGTTTGTTGAAGTACATCAAAATGGTCATGTCTCTCTCCCATTAACTTATAGTCCAGGCCACTTTCATGAACCCATGACCCTGCAGGATTTAATGGTCTTTATGAAGATGGTGAGCGTATGTTTTCTATACGACGTCCATGGTTGGATGTTTTCCATTCCATTCCAGTATTCTGACCAAATGTGTGCAGCAGCCAGTCGCGGGTGAATCGGCCGACAAACAGCTCCAGGACATTTCCGGAGCCTTAAAGAAAATAAGAAAGTGACCACTGGTGAAGTTCCCTGTGTCTTGCTGAGTGTGTTCCCTCTGCTCTCTCAGGTCGCTGCGTTCGCTCATTCAGCGTGTCCATCATCAACAGCACCTCTGTGTCTCTGTCCTGGATTCTGCTGGACAACAGCTCTGTGCCGGTGTCCATGGTGGTGCAGTGGACCATACCACAGAGACAGCAGGGGTCGGCCCATCAGAAAGCCTATGGTGGAGAATTATGGGTCCGGCTTCCTTACACAGATGGGCCAGTACATCTAAGAGGTGACGTCTTCTCTTACTACTTATTTTTTCCTTTTAACTCTGATCAGGGAATCAATGAATGCTCTTTGTGTCCTAAAGAAAACTATTATTATTATAACCTGACCTCTGACCTTGTCTATCATCTCACAGGCGATTTCTTCGGCTCGGAGGAATACGGCTTCCACTTGTACCCGGTGTTTGCCGACGGGGAAGGCGAGCCAGTGTACACAATAGGTGAGACCTTTATTCACATGAACAGCAGATTTTATAAGCTCTAACCTCTCATCTCCACCTGTGGCAGCCACCAGAGGAGACCCTGCAGCCTACATGATGCTGATGATCATCTCCTTCCTTGCCATCGTGCTGTTTATTACTCTCCTCCTCTCCCACAACCAGTAAGAACATATCTCTCCTAAATATTTATCAATCAATCAATCAATCAATTTTATTTATATAGCCCGCATTTACAAAACATAGTTTGTCTCACAGGGCTTCACAGGGTTAGTAACATCCTCTGTTCTTAGACCCTCAGCCAGGGTAACGAAAAACTACCCAAAAAACCCTTGTAGCAGGGAAAAAACAAAAGGGTAGAAACCTTAGGGAGAACCACAGGTGAGGGATCCACTCCCTGGACAGACAGACGTGCAGTAGATGTTACCCAAAACATGCAATACACAATTACACAAAAAAGAAAAAGAAAATGTCCGTATGTCCGTGTCGATGATTTATATTTGTCATTCCCCTGGACACAGTTCTACAGCGTCAGCTTGTTGTGAATTTCTGTTTTATCTTGGCACTTGGCAGATGAGATTAAATCTCTGCTGCTGCTGACTAATGTAGGGAGCAGAGACGAGGCTGGGAAAAATCCCTGGCTTGACATTACACACGGGTCTAATTACACTGGATGTTTGTTAGTGGGAGGTAAAATCAGGCAAGAGACAAAAGGAAAAGGAAGGAGTGAAAGAGAAGATGTTGGGACCTAAACGTTTCCTGCACTTTATTCCCAGGATGAAGAAGTTTGTGTGGAAGGATGTACCCAACCCCAACAAGTGCTCCTGGGCTAAAGGACTGGACTTCAAAAAGGTAGAAATATGAATTTTATTTATCGGCAATTATTGATAAAACGTTCTTGCTCGCGCTCACGTCTGGTTCTGTTTTTGTTTCCAGAACCACGCCTTGTTCGGACCCTCAGAGGGTCTCCCCACCTGGTCACTGCTGATGCCCTCTGAGAACCTCTCCAAAGTTGTCATCGTGGACAGAGCAGACCTCTCGGTTCTGACTACCGCCCTGGTCCAAACCCCGCTCATGCCGCTCACCACCGACCCGGCCGCTGCCCTGCCCGTCTCTCTCCGGCCAGGGCTGGGCTCAGACGTCGACCAAGGCCAGTTCAGGGAGAGCGAGACGCTGTCGGGTGGAGCTTCTTCCTCAGACCTTAACCTGGATGCTTTGACCAGTTCATACCCAAGAATTGAGGAGCTGCTCCCGGTCGTGTCTCAGCCTCCAGGCAGCGCTGTCAACTCCGCCCAGTCCTCCGTCACGTACACCACAGTGCTGCTCTCCGACCCCAAGCAGGAGCAGCCGCCCATTCATCGCCACTACAAGGGAGGGAGTGGCAGCAGCTCCAGCGACGAGGGCAATTTCTCCGCCAACAACTCAGACATTTCCGGATCCTTCCCTGGTGGCCTGTGGGAGCTCGAGAGCTGCCGCGGGGGGGAGGCGGACGACCCGCGACGCTCCTGCTCTTACAACTCCGTGGAGGAGCTTTCGGAAACATCAGAGCAAGAAGACGAAGGCGAGGTGAGAGGCGAAGAGAAGGACTTGTATTATCTGGGAATGGACTATCCAGCAGAGGATGAGGAGAGCGAGGAAGACGAGGAGCAGAGAGAGGAGCAGCTGCGTAAAAATGCAGTTTTGAACAGGGAGGCCTGTTGTGTGGAGGCCCGCCCTCTGCTCGGCCCCGAGGACTCGAGCGAGGGTTTCTCCCCGCTGTACCTGCCTCAGTTCAGAACTGCTGCGTCCACGAGGCAACAGCAGGACGGCAGAGCGCAGCTGTGACTGTCACCCTGTTGACGTTGTTTCAGTGAAACCACACACCATTCAAGCCATTGTGTCGTGGACTCATTTGGCATTTACCAAAGTGGATGTGCATCTGTTTCTTCAGACAGAAAATGGGTTTGAGTCCATGAGCTAGTCCGGGTCAGACATGTTCCCAGGGGGCGGCAGAACGCACAACGTGTAAGCTCGACATCTGCGTTTTCACTTGTTGCTAGAAACTTTTGAAGATGTCAGTCTGTGCCATATGCAGATGATGGTGATCGTTTCAGTTCCATCAGCATGCCAACTCGCCTAGCTGTGATTTTTCACTCTGACATTTTTCCAGGGGGCTGGAAGGAAAAAATATAGAAAATATCCGAAGCGACCAGCATTTCATTCTCTCACACACAGCCCTTCTGTAACATTTCAGAAAATGTCAGAAGTTCACATCTAAAGGCATACATGATAACACGATGTGGAGCTGGAAAATGTAAAAAAAAAAAAAAAAAGAGGTCTCTCAGCTAATACGCGGGTGCAACCAGTTGCTGCTGCTAAGACGCCATGAAGGCACAAGCCTTATTCGTGGGGCATTTCTTTCTTTCTTTACAGGGTATTAAACTCTGCTTCTACTGTGCCAAGCTGGACGAGCTGAGAGAAATGCGTCCTGACCATTGGCTCATGCTAAGATGGACGACATGATAGCTTCCTGTAAGTGAAGAATCTTGATCACCCTCTGGGGGCTGACTGAAGTATGTGTCATAAACCCCGCCTCCTCAATGTGATTGGATGGGACATGAAACAAAACAGAAAGTTACGTGTCGACACCTGATTGGTCGCACGTTGATGTGGTCCCTGCTCTAACGACTACTGCCCAGATCCTTCAGACGCACAAGACAGTGACATTATTATCCGTTAGGTTTCATTTCTGGATAGCGGTGGAAAGGGTTAAGAGGTTGTCGTCCATACTTTCATTCTGTCTCCTCATTTACACCAAAATGATTGAGTATACGCAGGAATTCTAAAACCCTCCACGGAAAAAAATAAAGGGCATTGGAATCTTTAGAGGAGTTTTGCCGTTCTGTTTTTGCTTTGTTTGTTTACCTCATTAACTGAGGCGCTCCCGTGCAGTGAATATTAATTCTTAATTAATATTAATTGGGTTGGTTGTGTGCTCATTCTCATTGCGGTCAAACTGTAAATCTTGGGTGAGGTTATATAAACACACAAAAATAAGGATTTAGAAGATGACGTGTACCTTGATTCGTCCATCTGCTCCTCATGTTGAAAATATGTTTCTTACTCTGCTGAATCCTTTTAAGGGAAACTGAGAGGGCATGAATACAGGAGAGTTGACTGTGAATCGAAGGCGAAACTTGGACGTCTCCTCAGAGCTGCTGGTGTAACTCAAGGAACCGATGAAAACAGTTGTAATCCGCCCACCAAGCCAAAGAATGTATTTTTGTACTTTGTGCTGTAATGTATTTGAGACTTTGTCCTGGTATTTGAGAAATGTGACCTATTTTTCCCAGCGTCATCGGCCATCAACGTAAACTTTCGCTGTCTGGTGTGAACTCAAGGTTAAATATTGTATATTTGAAAGAAGAGGAACTCAACAATGGAACTTTTGAATGTCGGTGACTAGTAGTTGTTACACATGAAGAACTTTTGTCTATTTTTGATGGTGAAAATAAAATATTTATTGTGATTGTGTCTAGATCAGTTCAATCTGTGAGCAGTGCATTGGATCTACATTTTTATTTGAAGTGACAAACAAAGGGGTGTGACAAAGATGGAGTCTCACAGGTGATTTGTGCCCTGAACACTTTTGAATATAATAAATATATTTATTATTGACAACATAAAAAAGTTATCATGGGGCTTGGATTTGGAATGGATTTATTTGTCGTTATCTATTTCAATAGAGTTATTTGCTTGGTATCCCTCTTTTGGCCCACCCTCCACGATTATTTGATTGGTTTCTAATCTTTCCATTGTTTGGTTTGTGAGGTTTGGAGAAACAGAAGACACCCCAGTGAACATGAGGTGTTTTCTCCTCGTTTGAGAAACATCAAGGAACCACACCTCAGCGACAGCTTTATATTATCATGCAACAGTTTGTTAACAACTGCTTGTTGTATGATTTGCGAATGTGATTTGTCAGTTTCATCACAGCCTCCACACGTGCACTGACCAGAGTTCTGAACTGTAAGACTCTTCTGTCCCCTTGTGGCTGAAAAAAGCAAATACATCAGGATGGCCCCAAGCACAAGATAAACACACATCGATATAACAGTGATTAAATACTGCTTCTGAGCTTGTGATTTTCATAAAAACATAAGTGTAAGATGGATTGTTAAATGTTATATATATATATATATATATAACATTTAACAATCCACCTTATTACATATATGTATATATGTGTGTGTGTGTGTGTGCATGTTTGTGTGTGTATCATTTAAATAGTCTCTCTCTGCGTTAAGTCCTGCCACTACATGTCACTGTCACATCTAAATATAAGAATCCATCAGAGTCCAAAATAACTTAATAATAGCTTTACATTCAATAGATTTGAGTTTGGTGCATTCATACAAATAAACAACTACAACTAAAAACTAAAAACAACAATCCAAATTACAAGTTAATGCGGTTTCTTCTTTCCTACAACAGCTCATTAAGAATCAGCTTGAAGTCCCCACAGAGAATAATCTTCATATCAACATTACCTCATCGAATCGAGCTTCAAGAAAGATCATCCAATTATGTCTGGAAATTATTTCATGTGTTTAACCTAAAAATAAACCGAAAGCTGTGGAGCTGCTCTTCTGCAGCCAAATAAATCCCCAGACATGCGTTGTGTTGTTAACGTCAAGATGTGGACGAGTGAAGAGGCGGGCCCTCACAGGGAAGGTCAGCCAGAGGTGCTCTCACGTTGCATAATGGAAACTGTACGATCCAATGTTTTTACAACCCAGTAACCCACAGTCAGGTTTTCTTTTCTGCTGCATCAGTCACGATTATTATTTTTTTATGTCTTTTCTGGATTCTGTGATTTTATGAGAGCTCAATAATAAATCACCGGAGCTCACAGGGTTCAGGTTTAGAGTTTTGCCTGCGGTGACAGAGCGCTCACCACAACTCTTTCTATAACCCGGCCTGAAAAAATAACACTACAAATCTAAACCTCTGTAGGATGTGTTTGCATTTTGCAGCCAGCAGAGGACCAGGCAGCTCCACTGATGGAGGCGCAGGGTGAGCGGGCTGTTTCAGTGATGTCAGAGAATCTTTAAAGGCCCCTCTCTGTGTTTGCCATAGAAGGACACGGCGGTGCAGAGAGCTGCAAGCTTTGGCAAAGAGAGTTGGAAACGCACCGGAGCCTGACGCCTTGCAAAGGTTTCAGATATGGTCACACAGAGAGGGAAAGAGGAAGGGGCCTCGTGTTGATGGTTGTTATAGAAGGAGACTTGACGGCTTTTATGGTGATGCCATGTCTGGGGAAGTGACCCAGGTCTCCTCCAGAGACCTCAGGACCTGTCCCCAACCAGGAGCCTCAGAGATAAAGTGGCCCTGTAGCAGAAGTACGGCACATGTGAAAGTTCTTTGGTGCTCACTGATCTTTCAGCCGCGACACATTCACCTGAAGCATGGTTCAGTCTAAATAATGGAAGAGATGAAGGAGCTTTTTAGAGCTTTTCTAATATATTATTCCAGACAAATCTCAAGGAAAATGTGTTTATTTATTGAAACGTGTTTGTGCAACAATGAAAAAGAGGCTCAGTGAGGTGATCAGGTTTTTGGCATCGAGGTGGTGTAAACACAAATCAAGTCATTATCTCGTTCTTGAGATCACAACGAGATTTGTTGATTAGTGGAGTGAGACTGATTCCGCAGTGAAAAGACAGATTATGCGTATTGGCTTTGATTTCCCTGTTTGAAGAGCGGATGAGCTGTTGAGTGTTCCTGGCACAAGTTCCTCCGCTCACAGTCGTGAACTTTGCCCCGACTCAAAGGGGTTTGGGTTTAGAAAATGCTAATGAGGGAGGAACGCAAGAGTGAAATGTTCTCACTGAAGATTTCATCGAATGTTGTGAAGGACTTCTGTTGTTTCTTCTCCACTTCCACCTGAGGCTCATCTCTTGGAAATACCTTTTCTGCTTCTACAACTTTTCTTCAGCCCTCGCTGATTTATCTCCAAGCTGGACTCTGTCCTCATCTGGATGTGATTCAATCACCTCTGTGTTGTTGAGCCAGGAGGCGGAAAAACTAGGACCGCCGTTGAACCTCACTGGTTCCACTCATTCCATAAGAGTTGGACAAACGCCTGCAGTAAGTTTCTCATTTCACTGAGACATCTCGCAATGCAGACTATTCAGATACATCTCTGCTGATGTCACACTGATGCAAATTCTGAATAAAGCAGACTGATGATGAAAGTAAATCACCTAGGTTGGGACAGAGCCATAGGGTCAGAAAACAGCTTTGATTCCAGGTTCCATCTGCTAACATGGAGGAGTTGGGGTTTATGAAGATTTGGCTTCACTTTCTGTCATGGCGTCTTTCTCTGAACAAAATAAAAGAAAAAGAAGAATGAAATCAAATAAACATTCAGCCACAGCTGCATCATTAAAACTTGAATTTGTTAAACCCTAACCCTAATCCTCATGTCCATATCTATTATAATTATCATTAGCAACAACAACAAAAACAACAACAACAACTCACTGGTGAATTTCACACAATAGTTCTAGCAGCACCCCCGCCATCACTGAACCGACAAATTGACCCAAAAGATGCGTGTGTGTGTGTTCTGACGTCAGCGTTCATGCTCCGGCTGTTGCCATCAAGCCTGTTAATGGGAATCAGGAGAAAGCTTTAGGAGCTTGACATTGTAAATCCCTCATTGATCGCCTGGCATTAATTTGTGCAGCAGTGGCGAAGGGCTTTGGCTACTGATGTTTATCCACGTTGGCTTTGAAGGCCTTAACATCTGGGGGAAAGGTCAGATGGAGGCGAGTTCACGGCAACACTCTGCGGCCACAGAGGAAATGAGGAAAATCTGCCTATGCCGGTTTAGGGCTGCGTTGGCTGCACTCCCTCCTTTAGTAAACACGGGGTTAGAAACGTTGGGTTGGGTTGCCAGGCGCCGCAGTTAGCTGGACAGATTTGGGTTCTCTGGGTATGTAAAGCCTCACGCTCCCTGTAATCTGTAATCTTAGCTCGGCTGCAGCTCTGTTGGAGGCAACTCGATGTCATCGACATTCATGAGGAAAGACAGGCCGAAATAACGATGGAGCATCCGTTGCAGGAGGTGGAGGAGAGCAGAGAGAACGAGGGAGTGGCTGTGGCTGAGAGGGGAAAAAAGAATGTGGACAGAAGCTGCGCTGACCCCTGGGACCCTCTCCTGGGGCCCAGTCTGTGCTGGAGGCCCTCTGAGGATATAGGACAACATGCATGCCCCCCCCCCCCCCCCCCCCCCCAAACACTCAACCCCCCCCCCCCCCCCCCCCATTCATCTCATCAGACACCTGGTGAATATTTTGTCTTACAGCCACCCTCCTCCAGAGGGGAAATGAGGATCATGTTGGTGTCCCCAGCAGGAGCTAATTCTAGCTATAGTCTAAAACCAATCCAACTAAAGACTCAAACTAACCATAGGCTTTGTAACACATGAGGGTTTTGAGTTTTATTTTGAAGGGAGAGGGGGTGTCTGCTGATAACTAAAGGCCCTAAAGACTGAGGACACACCTATGTCAGATTTATTGGGATAAAAATAGCTTCACTGAAAGCTGACATTCTGCAGCCATGTTTAACCCAACAACCACACACCATCGCATTACCTCAAACTTCCTGCACGGAAAGGCGCCACAAGTCAGGTCACGCAAGCTCAACAGTGGCAAACAAGATGCCATCAAAGATCTGTCCTTGTCTGCTCTGACGTTATTATTCTGCCTGTTTGCCAGAAGGAAAACACCCACTTATTTGTAGGCCACACACTGATATTCTAGCAAAAACCATTAGCCCAATCATTTGCATGCCAAACCCCATGCATCCACTTTGTGAGGGGAAACAAAAATTTGAGACACACATGAGGCTCTGGACACGACCTCGGGCAGCCTTTTCTCCTGGGCCTCGTCTGTCGTAACTGGGTCGGATGAATGAAATGCCTGAAGATCACTCGGTGCGTGTGTCACAAAGCATGCTTGTCTCTGGCTAACAGGGTGAAAGACACCCAGCTGAATGTCCCCTTTCACTCTGACGCTCAATTAAGGCCTAATTGGTTTGGGGTCCACTACAGGCATAAAGCAAAGGCAACACCCCAGGCTTCTGTGCACTTGTTCCCTATGTTGTCCGACCCCGTGCCCCTCTGGAACTATTTCTTTGAACTGTGAAAAATCAAAGGCATTTCTTAACCCGAGAGGTTGATAGTCTGTTTCCTCTCACGGAGCACTTAAGACAATCACCAGAGTATTTTACAGATCACTTGATGAAGCAGCTTCTGAGAATATGACAGAGCAATGGAAGGTTAAGTGCATATATGGATCCATGTACTGTAATGTAGTTGTGTGTGTGTGTGTGTGTGTGTGTGTGTGAAAGCATTTCCGTGAGCTGTGTCAGCAGCACTGAAGTCCATCTCTGTATGAGGAGCTGCGCTGCTTTACTGTAACATATTACGGGGAAGCTCGAGAGCTCTCCAGAGACTCCTACAGCCATGTATCAGCAATTTTCCACATTTTCGATGTTATGTATTACATGTATACACAGGCCTGATGAATTACACAGAGGCCGTACAGGCTGCTGCTTTATGTTTCATAACAAATCATCAGCAAATGACTGGCCTGTCTTGTATGTTTAGAAGTTTCTGTATTTTACTGTTGCAGTGGTGACACACACACACACACACACACACACACACAGAGTAACCACACCAACCGCAGTGACTGCAGGAACGTCACTTGCAGTTTAAAGACAGTAAAGTGTTCCAAAAGATGCAGATTATTGTTATCAAGCTTGAGCGACTGCTACTTTAATGCTGCAAGACAAAGGTCCCCAACTATTTCCTATTTCAGTTGCTGGTTTGATAACCTGAGGCGGAACACAGCGACTCGGCTCTAAATAATCCTTAGAGTAGAAAAGTAAGTTGTCCTTTGTATAAGACTTGGCAAATGCAACAACAACCAAGGAAAAGACACACGTGAGAAGCTCTGTGGGCGGAGGAGATTATATTTTCTTTGACAGACTTAAGACTTTCCTCTAACAGATTTAACAACGTAAACTTAAAGCACATTCTAGAAAACAGAGTGTTAGACAGCCAGTGTGGAATTTGTGCAGAAAGTGGCAGGAGAGGAAAACTGTGAAGCTTTAATCAGGTGCAGCTAAATGAGTGAGTGGTCAGATCCAAGTCTCATGTGTTTCTCAGTTCTGACGCTCAAGACACTTGCCAACAGACATAGAACATTTTCCAAAGCACTGGAATCCCACTTGTTGCTTACAGTGAACACAAAATGGCCTCAATGACAACAGCCCACAGAGCGTGCAGGGACCCTGCTGAGAGTCCATCACACACACATGCACCCGGTACCTCTAACACAAACCAGATGGCTTCATCCTGTTGTCTTATAAGCCGCTCCACCACAAAATCTTTGAGTAGCTATTGGAATCCTCAGCAGCAATAAAAAACGCTGGCCTCTGTCGACCTTGACCCGCGCTGGATTACGTCACTCGCTGGGAACGGCGCGGCCTAGTTCTGCCCCTTTGTTTGTTTCCCTTAGGGTCCCACAGAGTCCCGGGACCTCTGGTGTAAAAACACTGCACGGTAGCAAACGGCTGGTGCGACAGCGCGGCACAAGCCAGCATCGGGGAACGTCTCCAGCCACGACAACCTCAGGATGCCAGGACAAGTAAGAGACACTAAGAAGTGATATGAAGATGATATTACCAACACAAGATTGACGTGGAAGCTGAAAACAATTCACTTCTGAGGGCCCAGGAAGCTGCTGTTTCTCTCTCTGAAGTTTTGGTCGACTGAAAGTATTTTGGAATGCTGCTGCTGTCATTGAGGGTACATGAAGCCATTAGTGGTCATTATTACCATTCTCCTTAACCCAAAGGGATGACAGAGCGTGCAGTAAACAGATGCATGATGGAAGTTAAAGCCTGAATGCAAGTGGCAGTTGGAGTGTTCATTAGAAGCTAACTTGTGTGGATTTGGCAGATTCTCAATCCACTGACAGGCAACAGGAAGGCTGAGCAGTGGGAGACATTTCTATGACGATACATTGATTTCTCAGTGTTATGACAGTTATGAATTGGTGCTGAACCAAATAAAAATAAAAAGATGTTCTATAATTAGCTTATAAGGCTGGAGCCATGAGATTCAAAGAGACTACCGTGTCCTCTTTAGCTTACCGAGTCTTGTTTCTAAGCAAGAAAGCAAGTTGTTTTTTTAAATTCCTGACATTTTCCTTTAATTCTTTTTTTTTCTCCATCAACCACCAACCGTTCTGGGTCCTCCACCCGTTCCTGGAAGCAGGAAACCTCCTCCCCACTGCTTCACGGTGCATTTCCAAACCTGGTTTGTGTGCACTCCACTGCCACCCACGGTGGAAATAAAGGCAAATAAACAATACCCTGCCAGGGCTCTGAACGGAGCACAGGTTGAAGCAGTGGCATTTACATAATTTGTCGATTTAGTGCATCTTCAGAAAAGAGCTGCTCTTCATTCTGCGCAGCGTCCAGAGGCTTCTTGTGGCTGTTGGTTGTAAAGTTAAAATCACTGCTGACACAGGCGTCAGCAGCAGCCGCAAACACTTAGCCTGCTCCAATTAGCATAGTAATGCTTCGGCAGACAAAACCACTGTCTCCTGGACAGTGAAAATCTGCGGCGGACACTGACACCAGCATTGTCACATGGCAGTAAATCATCTGAAAGGAGTGCAGAATCTTGGTCGCTCAGCAGGTTCAAGGAAAGCCTGGATGTCTGAGGTAATGAGGAAACTCTGAAGCATCTTACCATCGAGTCATTCACCTCGTGTGATGGGAAATCATGCAGGGTGAAGATTACCGCTCACAGAAGACCAATCTGGAAAAGACCAAAAAATGCATAATGAAAAGCCTCTTGTTTATTTGATTTGATTGAGCCTCATTGACGGACGTCTGAGTCTCGACAGCTGACCCTCACGCTCCCAGATGGCGTCCTCTCACTCCCACACCAACCCCACCTCAGCCTGTTAACCCAACGAGCATACTGTATGTTCAGATCTGGAGGGAAGACGTGACCACATCAGATCCCCAGAATCCTCCACACTCTTTATAATCCCCCATGACATGTGCACACAGTGAATGTTCACACGGTTTCAGCTGATTGGACGAGCGCGTCACAATCAAATGGTGCCAACGCTAAACCGTCTTGACTCAGGACTCAGGTGTGACTCTGCCAGTTGATATAACTACCCATCACTTCTGTGAGCTGCATGAATTCATGCTTACTTATTTATTGATCTATAATTGTTGTTGTACCCTTCGTGGACAGACTAGAAAACGAACAGAGCAAATAATACTTCTCAGGTGAAATATCCATTCTAAAAGCATATGTCCAAATATACAGTTGGTACTGTGCTTGATGAAAACGCCTCTTTTATCAACGCCTCTGTCATGGGCTCAAATTTGAAATAGTATGAAACTCCCAACACAGGACGTCAGAGACTTTGCTTGAATATGGGTTTGAAAAGTTGAGCTCTGTGTTCCAGTTGAAGCTTGTAAGTCTCTCTGGTTTCATCAAACAGCGTCAGGGATGTGGTTCTGGGAAACTGTCCATCGAGCGCTCTGAGCTCTAATGGCTCTTCATTGATAAACCTTGTTGTGAGAAGCCTGGGCCAAGTATTGATTAAACTCAGAGTGTTTCACATTAAGTGGTGAGCAGAGAACAACAGCTGCCACTCAGGAGCCACGAGGTTTGGTTTTACGTTTCTTATCTGCCGTGTCCTGAGGGAAAATTTTGATAGAGTGCAAGAGTTTCCCCAAACTAAAACATGCTGAATAGGATGTTTCACTTGTGGGACCACCCACTGTGCTACTGGATCTGTGAACTGGACGGACAGTCAGGGAACAGCCACCAAATCACAAGCCGAAACATTTAAAATACCTTTATTGATTGGATAAGCTCGTATAATTTATATACTGCATAATATATTTCTCCACATCAACGGACAGAATCAGGTATTGTTTGAACATTTCCACTAAACAAAGAAAAGGAAATGCTTCTCGGGGCGCCTTGCATGACACAAAAATAAAGATTGCAATGAAAACAAAGAGAGTTCCACTCACTCAAGCAAAAACATCGATCCAGTGTGCTGCAGTCACTCTGTGGCTTAGATTTTCCAAACCTCTGAGGCTGGAGTTGGTTTCAGTTCTCTGTCTGAGCAGTTTGGGACGAGGACACAACACACACACACATACACACACACGGATACAATATAAATAAGATTCAAGGGGAAGGAAATGCATATTAATGGCTCAGGCATCCACAGACACGTGAGTTCCAGACTAAACTGTGCTTGTGTGTGTTTGTGTAGGAAACAGTGGGGCGCCGGGAGCGGAAGCTTTACGACTGCATGCTGTTTGCTGCACTGCTCGGCTCAGTTTCTCCCACAATGCACTCTGCCTCCAGAGAGACACACACACACACACACACACACACACAGTGTGTTTTAGCTTCTTGGGAAAGACAGACCAAACCTGCAAACGCAGCTCTCTCAGGTGGTAAATGAAGAGTGGCGGTGCTGTGTTTGAATACTAACTGAAAAAGGAGGCAAACTCGGTATTAGAACACACTAAATGTTCAATGATTTCAGGTGTGGTGGCAAAATGAGAAAAAACCTGCACGGAGATGCTTGAAAACCGATCTTATCATCTGAAGCTAACACGGAGGGTCGCCCCAGATTTCCGCTTCTCGCAGCTCTGATTGTCATGACAACCGTGAGGACGTCCACCCGTCCTTTGTGATCATGCTGTTTGTCTCGTGCCCAGAATAGCTGCAGGGACTGGCACCTGCACTGCTGATCGACCCCTGATGTCACAGACACAGACAGACAGAAGAGACGCTGCTCAACGCTTTCTCAACCTTCTGCTAAATAATGACGGGAGAATTTTTCCCCACAGCGAGAGCCAGAGGGTAACACTTCCATCCTGGCTCAAGCACGCGTGTGTCCTCCTCAGACCACAAGCAATTCGTCCTGGCACCTAGACTGTCTTCAATCTTCAGCAAAGAGCTGTTAAAACAATGTTAATACTTCAACTTTAGACTGGACGTGCCCTGTAAAAACACATTAACCCACCGGGGGCTTCAGTATATCTTCAGAGACACACTATAGTTGATGTGATGTGTTTTACAGGTTTGTTCCCTGCACTAAAATGCTTTTTTCCCCCTATACGGCCGAGCTAATTTGGAAAGAAAACCACAAACCAGCAGAGCAGCCTCCCCTTGGCATGCAATATTGTTTTACAGCCAGCACATATGTTAAAAAGGGAGGGAGGCTTCAGATGACGTCATGTCTACTCCTCACTGTGGCTGGGTGATGTCTGAAATACTCATCCAGAGGATGGTAGATGTTCTATTTGTGTTGCGGGAATGATTGTTCCAACTCTTCCAAGAGTCCAAGGTCCGGTCTGAGCTCACGTTTTCCGGCCTGTCCCCGGGACTGTGCAGCTGGTTTTATGGCGCTGTCTCCAGTGAGGGCATTGTGTGAGCATGAAGAGTGTGTTGGCACAGAGCGAACGTTTCCATCCAGCCGGTGCGGTGGTGGAAAGTGGGATGAAAAGAAAGGCAGGAGGAGAGAGGAAACACTTCAGTGGTTCAAACTAATGGAGATGCTGAGTTTAACATCTCTGTGTAGCTGCCTGAAGATAAAACTCAACAAGAACAAGTGCAGAAGCAAAAAAAAAAAAAAATCCATATTTTTAGATCAATCAGATCATGAAATACTGAAGAGGAGGTTTTTATCCAACTCAAGAACCTGACTGGTAAAGACCTGCAGCTGAAGAAGAAGACTGGAGTTTTTCTGACCCTTTATCAACTACGTGAACCACACAACATCAAAAAGATTGGCCAGGATAACAAAAATAAATTGGGAGGGAACGGCTCAGCACGATTTAGGGGTTGACCTTGAAAAAGGATTGAACCCAACAAGTCCATGGTATCAGGGTCAAAGCTGATCGCTGGCAGGAGAACTGAAGAGTTCCAGCAATTCCCAGGAATTGTTTGAACCCAAGAACAAAGGGAGAAGTCCAGATAAGGAAAGAAACAAACTCGCCTCATGTGTTAAGATGGGGATGGGGGTGTCTAACCTTATACAAGGAGCCTTGTTTTTTCAAATGGACCCACTGTCATAAACAGACATGATTATGTAACGTGTCCTGTATTTATTGAATGTGTTCCACAACGCCTGCTGCATTAAAATGACTGACTGCAGACGGGCTGAATAACGATGTGAGGAATGAGATGGAAATGCTTGAAGACCTTTGGGACTCGTCTATCTGAACCGGACAGACCGGCAGTGCCTGTCTGTCTCACACACACACACACACACACACACACAAATCCTCTCCCTGTCAGTAGTCCTTCAAACTCCTGAAGAAAAAACATTTTTTTATTTGCTGAGAAGAGGCAGCTAACGCAAACCAGTCAGAAGGTTTCAAGAAATATTGCTTTTCTGCTTCTGATTGTGTTGGGTCATCCCCCAGTTCGGCCATTAAAGCTCTCAGCACAAGGCATGCAATATCCATGCAGCCAACATAACACATTTACCATTTTTGAAGAATCTGTCCAAATAAACAAACACAGATTATCATGTCGACAGCGCAGCACTCATCTCAGGAGGGACAGCACTACGCAGTAAAGTATTACACCGATCAGGCACAACGTCTGCAGCTCAGCACTAACACAGACCACCCCAAAGAAAAGCCATATTCAGTATTCGCTTACAACCGGTCACGACAAGTACCTGATACACAGAGTAGCTGTATTGCAATTCAGGGAATATACAGTATTGCAGAGCATGAGTTAATCATCGAAGCTCAACAGACACCAATGCTAACAGCAGGGACGTTATTTCTCACAGAGGGAGACGTTTACCAACCTCAGTGCTCTCTCCTCCTCGCGTTTCTTGTCATCTACGGCTGTTCAGGGACGTTTTCTTATTTCACTTTTTCTCAGTATTTTAACGAGCAATACTAGCAGTAGCCAATCAATGACATCGTCTAAAAGCGATGTATTCCCGGCATTAATGGAGCGTTGAATTTGGAAATACTTGTGATCAGCGCCCTCAAAGGTTCCTCAGAAATATGAAGTAACATGAAGGAGAAAAACACATCTGTAAAACAGACGTCTATTTTTAGCTTGTTACTTTTTTCTTGTGAAATCCAGGATCGTCTCCTTTGTTCTTCTTCAATAACTTTGAATTTAAAAAAAGGAGTTTCATCCTGGGTTTGAGGGGCTCTCAGCCGTGAGGCCAGAACTGGTAATGAGAGACTAGAACGCCTTTATTGTCAATGTTTACATTGAGGAGAGGCCAGATTTGGTTCACTTGCAGGGGTCCAAACAAAATGGTAGGGAAGTAACTTCGAAATCGTTGTTTCAAGGGTTTAGAATAAATTTATAATAATTTAACTATTAACTGGGCGAATATGAGGAGATTAAATTACATCGTCGATCCTGAAACCGTCATTGCTTGATACTTTGCTCTCTTCTCCGTCATCTGTGATCTGTGCTTTGTTTCTAGGGGAAAATAAATTAAATTAAAATCAGGGAATGCAAACAAAGACCCTGAGAAAATACTATGACACAGGATTTTTTAAAATTGTCCTCAGTTTGTTTGTTTGAGCCAGCTCCGCCCCCTTCAGCTGACGATGGTTAAAATCCCGTCATGTGCATCCATCTTAATACTGACATCATTGATTTATAGAAAGTTAGTGCCGTTAGAAGGAACGATAGAACAGGAACGTTTTCGTCTTTGTCCTTTAAACCCAGTGGAACCCTTATTATCTGTATTTCATCACAGCAGTTCACTCCTCCCCTAACCTGGTCTTGGACGTTACAGAGGGAGGAGTCAACAGTGAATGTAGTCCCCTCTGTCACTGTCCTCCTCACAGAAACGTCACATCCTCCTGCGACTGCACCCAGCGCCAGTGCGCGTCGTACTCCAGGTGCATTTTGCCGTTCATCTTGCAAGTATCCAACTCGATTTTTCCGTTTCTATAAGGTTTGAGTTTGGGGCTCTGGCCGGTCCCCTGTCTCTCAGTGAGGCTGGGGCGGGTCGGGCTCCCAGTTTGTGCCGATGGTTTCTCATGGATGCCGTTGACCTTGATGGATTGTGCCTTGACGTTGTCCTTGGAAACAAGGCTTCCTTTGCCCGTCTCTGTAGCCTTGGTCCACACTGGAGGATCCGGCTTGGGGCCCTCAGACTTGGCTCGAGCAGAGTTGATGGGAGCAGCTGGTTTCCCAGCTGCGGTCCCAGTGACAGCACTGGTAGCCCCAGTCTCTAGTGCACCTTTCAGCTCTGTCCCGTTCCCATTCTCATTTGTCCCAGCCCGAATCCCAATAATGGCCCCACTGACGCACCTCACTCCTGCCCCGGCTCCAGCAGCCATGCCCGGGGCCACGAGGCCTCCCCCTGTCCGCCCCCCAGTGGTAGCCTCTGAAACCTGCGGATTGGTGGAGCAGATGACCGACTCCGAGCTGGAGGGGCAGTACTCGTCCATGTCGTCCGCCAGCGTGTCCAGGTAGCTGCCGATGGAGATGTTGTCCAGCTTGTCATTCGGGTCCTGCAGGCTGCTCCAGGAGCCTCTCCAGGACGTGTCGGGGCCCTCGCCCAGGCTGTACTGGCTACTGGTGAGGCTGCTGCACCGGCTGGTCAGCGTGCTGCGCTCCTCCAGTAGCCACTTCACTGCCTCGATACCTTCATGCACCGCCAGCAACTGCTGCAGGATCTTCACGTCCACTGAGCGCAAGTGAGCCTACGGAGGAACAACACAGAGCGTTTACATTCATTAACTGTGCTTATTTGGCCGTTTGCAACAGGACAGGGGGTCTCACACAAGAACTTTTTCCCTCCAGTGAGCGTTGGCTCCTGGGTTGAGTGCAAACATCATTAAAACGCTATTAAACCTTTGCAGATGACCATAATTGGAGGTAACGTGGAGGCTGGCAGGCAGACGATACAGTGTGCTGCATCTACTGTGGAAAGGGAATCATTAAAGCTCAAGGAATACATGAGAAAGGTAAAAGAGGGGAGAGGGGAGGCTTACGTAGCATGTATGTTGAAGATTAGACTCAGCTGCTATGTCTCTGAAATATGATAATGTATTGCTCAAATATTTATTTATTCATCATGACATCGTCCGGTGCAAATAAATGAAGCTGAAAATGAGAAATGTGACGTGTGAGGGGAGGCAGAAAAAGCTTGATGGTGAATAGGAACAGAAAGATGGCTTCAGTCATGGAAAATTCCTCCACAGAACGCATTAGCAGAGGTCTGCGGTGAAGCGCAGGGCCAGGAGGTGATATATGGCACCGACACTCAGCCTCTCTCCCTCTGCAGATCACTGCAGCCTTAGACTCTCATTATTCCTCAGTCCATTCACACAAAATCTTCTTGTCATTACTTTGAGTTTCCATCTCTCATGCTCGAGGTCAGTTTAGCATTTTACCTCACGCACTGTAAAGGAGGCAGCTTTCAGACAGATCTCACGTTATTTTTTTTAGTTCTGTTGAGACGTTGAATTATTAAAAAGACTTGACCAGAGTCTGACCTGACGGTCATCAGAATCCCAGCCATAAATGATGTTTACCTCCGCATATATTCGGTGAAATTTTAAATGTTAAAACCTGCAGCACTTTTAACAAGTGTCGGGACCATCGACTACTTTGACCTTTGCTGACCCTCCTGTTTTAGCGTTGCTCTCCTATTACTTACATTGAGTCCTCATGACCTTTCGGGTCATGTCAATAAAACAGAGAGGAACTTATTGATTCTAGCCAATTTTCTCTCGGTTGGGACACTTCCAGAGGAGATATGCATGGTTTCTAATCAAGCTCACCGTCTGCTTGTCTTTTGGATGGGGAAGCGAAGGAAGGATGAACCAAGAGAAATAAAGGAGATGGGCCATCCATAAAGACAAAACTACAGCTTTGTGTGTGTACATCTGTGTGTGAGACAGTAAACCAGCTGGTGTCCTGGCACGCAGACGTTCAGGTTTGAGGTTTGAGGCTTTTATGCACAGACTCTGTGTCTAATGAGGATGGCAGTAAAAGTAGCTCAGTGCCCGTCAGCGCTGAGGTGGCACAGCGCTAACGAAGCTCAGCGCTCTGCATGTTTTATTCATCCAAATCAAAGTACACAAGAGTAAAATGGATTGGCCTTCAAACACGCATCCAAAAAGGAATCGTGGGTATTTAGAGCTGGTGAGTTTTGTTTATGTCATCAGACGTTAATGCATAGCATGTGTAAATATGCTATTAAAAAAATATGTCCTTGATGCAAATTCAATTCCACACTCTTCGACAAACACCAAAACGCCTCCAGCCATCGCCATTAATGCAGCGGCCTCCTGGATTGTATCAGGTTGCTGTTCTGGGAGCCTCTTCTTTTGTCCCCTTTGTTTTCCTGATGCAGTCGAGTCAGATATACTCGTTAAAGCACAAACCTGTCAAATGAAAAGGTCAGATTGGGGCCAAAAGGTATTAATGCGACAGCAGTGAGGATGAGCGTGGGGGCGGGGGATGAAGGCCTGTGCAGCCTCAGGGACTGAAACACCATTAATCATCTTTTCTCATTTCTTGGACATCGAATACACAGCCAAGCAGATCTCAGTTTTTCTCCCCGGGCATGAGGCCACGTCCTAACCGAGCCACAGGACTCAGGAAAGCTCATTTTGCCTGCCTCTAACATCTGATGTGTGTGGATTACAAACACCAACCAATACATGAAAGAATCGATTTTGAATAAATCCAACAAAACAAACGGGAAGAGTCTCGAAAACGCACATTGTCCTATGCTAATAATTTGTCTCCATATGAGCGAAAGTAGAGTTAGCACAGCTGAGCTAGCGCAGCCTATTGAGCTACAGATGAAACCAATTGTAGGTCATTGTTGGGAATCACATGATGTGGACAGTGAACCTGGGTGCGCTCCAGGCTGACACGGCGCTTGTATCATACATGATTACACCAGACGCACAAATTGGGGCAACAGCTGCTGCAAAACATCGACCAGTTTGGATTTTGACATGTATATAATAGAGTAATAATCATTTCTCTGCCCACCAACGACAGCACGGAGAAAGAAAAAACCACAAGCGGGACAGTGGACGCGCCCGCCTCTGTGTTTCCAACAGGATGTTATGAAATGTGATGCATTCAATATTAGCACAATTTAAACAGACAACCAGAGCAGAAGAGTGGGGGGGGGGGTGGGGGCGGGGGGCTCGGGGGGG